>JAPMOR010106942.1:0-27416 GCA_026543865.1 Argiope aurantia
AAAATCCCCTGAAATTAAACCCAAGAGATA
Organism: Argiope aurantia; assembly: GCA_026543865.1. Taxonomy (NCBI): domain Eukaryota; kingdom Metazoa; phylum Arthropoda; class Arachnida; order Araneae; family Araneidae; genus Argiope; species Argiope aurantia. Next base: position 31 of record JAPMOR010106942.1, read on the forward strand.
TACCATTTTAACAGAAAGGAAAATACAAAACAACAAATTAGAAGAAAAACCACTAATAAGTAAAAATACAATAACAAAAAAACAATAAACACCAAAATACCATGTTCTTGCCTTTTCGATTTTTCTTTAGTGTTTTTTATGGTAATAAAACCTGTCGTGTCCTGCTTGGCAGTGTTGTAGGCGAATGTGACGAATGGCAATATCTGGTCCCAGTTCTTCTGTTCGACATCAACATACATAGAAAGCTTATCTGCTAGCGTTTTTTTGAATCGCTCTGTAAGGCCATTTGTTTGCGGATGATATGCTGTTGTCATTCGGTGAGTGATATTGCACAACCGATAAATATCGGACTTCAGCTTGGACTGGAAAACTTGCCCACGGTCTGTAATGATAACTCGTGGAGCTCCATGCTTCAGGATTATGTCCTGTAGTAGGAATTTGGCAATTTGGGTAGCTTCCGCCGTCGGTAAAGCTCTGGTGACTGCATACCGTGTCAAATAATCGGTGCATACTACAATCCATTTGTTGCCGTCGTCAGAGTTTGGAAATCGTCCTAGAAGGTCAATTCCGAGAAGATGAAAAGGAGCAGCAGCTGGTGGTATAGACACGAGACAACCTGGTGGCTTCTGAGGAATAGATTTTCTCCTTTGACATTCTCGGCAGTGCATCACATATCTTCAAACATTTCTGTACAAACCTGGCCAATGAAATCGCTTTCTTATTCTGTCACACATCCTGGTGAATCCTAAATGTCCAGTGGTAGGGTCGTCATGGAGAGATCCTAGAATACTGAGCTGTAAATGCTTCGGGATGACTGGTAGGAATTTCCTTCCGGACGGATCAAAATTCTTCTTCTAGAGGACTCCTTCGACTAATTCAAGGTTTCGCAGCCTACTTGTTTTGGTACTTTGTCGGTCTCGTATTATTTTTGCCAATACCGGATCTTTAATCTGTTCTGAGAGATTAGTGAATAAAGTGGCACCTATGGAATTCCCATACCATGAAGCATCGACTTTTAATGGGTTTCTGGACAGACAAACAGCATCTTTGTGTTTCCTTCCACTTTTGCACACCACTGATGCGTCGTATTTTTGGAGTCGCAGCGCCCATATAGCGAGTCTTTCAGAGGGATCTTTCAGTTCTGTCAGCCAACACAGGGAATGATGGTCAGTGACGATCTTGAAAGCCTTTCCAAAGAGATATGGCGGAAACTTCGTTATAGCCCATATGGCCGCAAGCCATTCTCTTTCAGTGTGGTGGAATAGTTTCTCTCAGCCTTCGTCGGAATACGCGAGGCATAAGCTATTACTTTTTCCTTCCCATCTTGTATTTGAACTAATACTGCTCCGATTCCGTATCCACTCGCGTCGGTGTGAAGTTTCTTTGGGGCATTTTCGTCATAAAGGCCTAATACAGGATCGGAGGTAAGATATTTCTTTAAATTATTAAAAGCTTCCAATTGTTGAGGTCCCCAACATAACTTTGTGTCCCCTTCAGTAACAACTGTAGAGGTTCGGCTTTATGGCAAAAGTCCTTTATGAATCGTCAATAGTAAGAGCAAAATCCTAGAAAGCTTCTCATGTAGGCACTGGAAAGTCACTCACGGCCTTTATTTTTTCTAGGTCCAGTCGTACGTCATCATTAGATACTAGGTGTTCCAAGATCTTTATCTATTTTGCTCCAAAGGGATATTTTTTTAGATTAAGGATAAGGCCTGCGTTCTGTATACACTGAAGGACGGTATTCGACCTCTGAAGATGCTCATCGAATGTTTCTGAGAACACCACAATGTCATCTAAATAGCAAAGGCATATTTTCCATTTTAAATGTAGCAGAAGATTATCCATCATCCTTTCAAAAGTTGCAGGAGCGTACATAAGCCAAATGACATCACTTTAAACTCGTATAATCCCTCAGGTGTTATAAAAGCTGTTTTCTGACAATCGGCTTCATTAACTTCTATTTGATAGTAACCATAGTAGAGTAGAGATCCATAGACGAAAAATATTTTGCCCCCTTCAGGCAATCCAAGGTGTCGTCAATACGCGGAAATGGATACAAGTCTTTCTTGGTAATTTTGTTGAGTCGGCGATAATCAACACAAAAACGCCAGCTTCCATCTTTTTTTCTGACCAAGACGACTGGAGATGACCATGGACTTTCTGATGGTTGAATGATGCTTTTTTCTAACATTTTGGTTACCTCCTCGCTGATAATGCGGCGTTCAGATGGGGACACTCTGTAAGCTGTCTGATAGGTAAGTGGTTTATTCGGTGTTTAACATTGAGTTGACTTCCTTTCTTAAAAGTCCTTTCTTGATCGAAATTTTTTGAAAACCTCTGGAGTAGATGCAACAGTCTTTCTCTTTGGTCGATCCTAAAATCCTGAGCTATCATCGTGGTACAGTCGATGACACCTGGCTTTGCCATTGAAGTGGTCATGGAATAAAGCGATCCCTCGTCTATGGTATTTACGCAGTCTTCGAGTAAGGGTTCGGCATACCCGATGCACATGCCTTTAGGGATGAGCCGAGGTTCTCCTTGTCCGTTGGCAACCCATAGTTCGCCTTTACCATTAAGAAGCGTAACTATAGTAGACGGAATGGCAGCTTCCTTGTTTAAGAGGAGCATCCTATTTTCCCCTGCTATTACGTCGATAGCTCAACGGTTCTTACTGCCTAAGACAGTAATCTTTCTGATAGAATGAGTAGGTACTGTATAGTCTTCCAACGTGAATAAACGGCTGGAGTCTGGAGTTTGGGATTCTCGAATGATGTCTCGAAGCAAGAGCACCGAACGGCCGCAATCTATAACAGCTTGAGAAGCGCCCAAAAAGTCCCAACCAAGGATGATATCGTGACTGCATTGCGACAAAACAATAAATTCAAATACTTGAGGTCGGCCATTGATTTCGAGAAGGAGCGTACATTTTCCCACTGGTCTCACGTAATTTCCATCAGCTACTTTTAAAAGAACCTTGTTAGTTGTTGGAAACATAACTTTCTTCAGTAGGCGAGGATATTTCTCCGAGATAACAGAAAATGATGCTCCGGAGTTCACAAGGGCAGGTACTGGTTCATTGCCAAATGATTACTTCAATGTTGTTTCCGGCATCTTTGCGGCAATCGGAGGATTTTTGTCACTAGCGGCCTTACTCCCAAGGACGGTAGCACCGCTTAGTTTTCCTCATTTCTCCGGCTAGGATATTGACGGGATCTTCTATATGGCGACGGAGATCTATAGCGGCGTGTCGGCGATCGCCTTCGTGATGGGCTGGGTGACAAACTTTGGACTGCTGGTCGGCTGTACTTGTCGGCATAGCATCCCTAATTCAACGACGGGCGGTGAAAATCTCTCTTATTAGCCTGATATGCCTCAAAAATAGCTTTGAGTCTATGACAAATCAGCCAAAGCATTTTCCACTTCCTCTCGAACTATGTCTTCAATGCCTTTGTCTTGGGGTTCGGGATCGACTACTGGAGATATGAGGCGCTGGACCTCCTCACGCCCTATTTGACGTACTAGGGATACAAGATCCAGTTTTGGTGCCTGATAAACATCTTTGGTCACTCTTTTCATGAAATGAGACACTTTCTCTTCTTCTGACAAATCTCGTTTGACTTGATGGCATAATCCCAACACGCTTTGAATGTATGACTGCGTGCTTTCACCAGATTTTTGAGCTCGATACTTTAGCTCATCTTCTGCCTTCTTTAAATAGTGCTGTGTTTCTTCAAATACCTCTTTTAACATAGATTTGAAAACGTCCCAGGAAGTCAATTTATCTTCATTATTCTCGAACCACTGTTTCGCTGTTCCGTCCAGGAAGAAGAACACATTTACGAGACATGTCATCCCATTTGTTGAATTTTGACACTCTGTCATATTCTCTAAGCCATTTGTTTGGGTCCTGTTCCACGTCTCCTGTAAATACAGATGGATTCCTGTATTGTGGCTGTGCTGGTGTCAGGATGACCGGTTTAGTTTCCTGTTCAACAGGCATTTTTCTTGCCTTACTGGGTGGCGGATTATACAGTCCAAATTTTGGTTCAAGGCCTTTAAGGCGATCGCTTCTTCGTAATTGCGTTTCCACGCTGACTGGAATCATACCCAGTACCTCCACGAAAAGAACGTCACGTATATACTATGGTATTGAACTCAATGACACACACTCACACAAGAGGAAGAGCTAAACCAATTTATTAACTCAACTCTGAACTGAGAACACATTGACTAACAAATCTTCTGCTTTTATACTAGCAGGGAAAGTTCCAGAATACTTTTCTGGAGACAATAAAAACGTCCAGAACACTTGTATGGTAAACTAAAGAAATGTACAGAATCTTCTGGAACAGGAAATAAAGGGAAACATAAAAACAAGGGATTAAATATTTACACAAACTGTACATCTCATTGTCGCTAGCAATTTTCGAACTCATGATCTCTTGATTATAAGGCCAGTGCTATGACCATTCAGACATGCAGAGTAAACTTCTGGTTTTTCAATGTGGCAATATTATTTGAGATATTTATGCTTGAATTTTACAATCATTTTGCACGAGGCCTTCCTAAAAATGTATTAAATCAATTTATTCCTGCATGAAATTTGAATAAAAATTTTTGAGTTATTCTTATGTTTAAATGATTTTAAAGCAATATAAAATGCTTGTTTCATTTATAACGTAAAATGAGAATTTTCTTTAGGGGAAATACGGGAACATATATGATAATGTAAAAACATAAGAAGATACAACAAAAATTTTGATTTGATATTGAGAAAAATAACTTCTTGTAGAGAATTTTTAATTTCAAATTGCAATATTAATTTAAAGCTATAAAGTCTTCATTTTAGCATCATTTTTTTAATTTTATAATTTGAAAATTTCATTTTTTTCTAATTTTTTTCAATATTCGCATCTTTATTTAAATGCATTTTTCTTTTATTGACGTTATAATAACTTTATCAGATTTAATATATTCTATCACTATTCATAAACTAACCAGATGGAATGAAAATCATTATAGTTAAACAACTGTTAAAAAATGGCAAAGAAACGAAGTTAAACTCTAACTTAAATAAATAATCTGTCATACATATATAATTTGCTAAACATATAATTTCCTGTTTGTGAAAATGCAGAAATTTATTTAAAAGAAATTCGATTATATCATGGATAACTACTAAGTCGTAATTGAAATTTAAGACACTTATGTTTTACAAAGAGAAAAAAAAGTAAAACATTCTTTCAAAGCTTGAATTTTTATTTCTCACTTTATTTTTAATATCTTAAAAGTGAAATAATATTTCCATCTTTCAAAAAAATCTATTCTGCAGCGAAATTAATGAGAAATATTTTGTTCTTAGAGAGTAATTAAATTGTTGGTTTGTTAGCCTAAAAAATAAAGGAAAAATAATTCTTTATTCTTAAAGAATAATTTTACTTTCTTCTTTATACGATTCTTGCAGCGCTTTTTTTTTTAATTTCTTGCTGTGAGCCAGATAATTATGTCAAATTATCACAAGTAATTAAGGCATTTTTTTCCTTTTATTTCTTTGGTTTGTGCCCTTGGATACTAAAAGTATTTTGTTTTTCACCTGAAGAGAAAAGAGTACCACGACATGGCTTTTATGTAATTAAATCAAGGGCATTGTGCTCAGTTTTTGGTAAAAATAGAATCATTGTTTTCGAATTTTTGCACACTGATGGATCTAATTAATAATGTTAAAATTCAGTGCCTTAATTTGTTATAAATTGTAGTTGCTATGGTAACGAAATGTTGAGAGAATGATGTGAATTTTGCTTTCACCTTCTTAAGTAAAATTGGAATGTCAATCAAATATTCTCTTTGCTTTAAATTAGTTTCGCTCACACATACTTTTTAGCTTTTAATACCAATTTATTGCATGGGAATTGTTGTTTTGAGGGAAGGGGGAAACAATTCAAGATGGTTTATTGAGTTTAATTTCCTCGTACTTGAAATGTAAGAAATGAATATTGCCACTCTCAGGTAATTTTGACTCTAGATTAAAAAATAATCCCACATTTCTAAATGCTTTAACAATATTGGAACTTTATTATCCTCACATTGTTACAAATATTTTAAATATTTTTGAATATACCAACAAATGCTAAATAATTTTTCTTATCTTAAAACATCAATTCATTTTATATTAAAATAAAAATATTATTTGTTTTTTAACAAAATAATTACCTTTTTTCATTTTATTAATAATAATTGCATAAAAAAGAAATGAAGATATTGTTACGGAAAAAAAATTAGGCATGCACTCTATGACTGTATGCAGAATTTAGTATGTTGGGAGATAAGTTATCCTTATATATATATATATATATATATATATATATATATATATATATAGGTAGGTAAAAATCTATAATAAAAGGCATAAATCTATAATTTATATCAGCGGTTTTTAATTCCCTTTCAGAACACATAAGGGGCAATTTAAAATTTGTAATCTCTAGCCCGTTTTCACACCCAAAAAAAGCATTTTGTTTTAAATTTTTGGAGTAAACGATGCTGATGAGAACTGCCATAATCCTCTAATTTTAATTCAATTACTTAATTTGGAATTGTTTTTTCTCATCACATCAGCAGAATGAAGAAATATTTTGGTATAAGAAGTAAGTTATAAATTTCTTAGATTTGGATTGAAAGAAAAATTCATTCTAATTTTTGAGTGTGAATTTATTCTAATTTATGCTAATTCATTAATTAGCCTTTTCATAGAAAATAATTTGTTTAAATGTTAATAAATATAAATAATTATCTCGATACATCAGCAAAAATAATTAATTTAGTTGGCATATTAAGATAAATGTGTTTAGATATTAAAATAACTTTCTTCTTGTGGCTTTCCAAACTTTAAGGAATTTCAAGCAGTTTCATTACTACTTCTTCCACTTTTGCTGTTTCGATTAGTTAATATTTGATTTAATTTTCTAAATGAAATATACTTTCAAGAAATGCAGGATGATATAAAAAAAAGTCAAATGAACCAGAAATTTAAGTAAGTGAGAAGAGTTTTTGATAAAAAAGCATTTTATAATAGAACTTCGTTGTAATAACTTTATAATATTAACATTTTTTTTAATTAAACAGAAAATTTTAAATGTTTATAAGTTAGCTTTTGCAATCTTCTATTAATTCGAAGAAATTCTAGTTCAAAGAAATTTTGAGTCATTCAGCGAGCGCGTAATAGAAACATAAATATTATCATTTTTAGAGTTGTTTTGTTTTTTAAAGTTTGAAATATTTATTTACAAAGACTAACAGCCTTACGCCTCAAGCAAAATCTGATTTATTAAGCAGGCAGTCTTCTAAAATATTTGATTGAATGAATATTCAATTCGAATACATTATTATAAATATATTATGAATTATTTAATGGCATGAATCTTTTTGAATGCGTGCAAACTCAGGAACTTTCTACGTAACATGAGAATAAAAATTTTGTATTTTATTTAGAAATAAATAAAATATATAATTAGTATATGTCTTGAAAGTAAAATAAGCAAAAAAGAATATACTTAAATGCATTTTTTATCTTTCTAAGTACAAAGAATTAAAGCACTGCCAAAAAATAAAAGAAATTTCTTTAGGAAAAATGATGCGAAAATTTACCAAAAAGGCGCATAATGGTCAGTGATATTTTAGGATATTGAATAACTCTATAATATGAAACAATAACGTATTCTAACGAAATATCATTCATATACTAAATTAATATGGTCCGTTTCTTTACAATAATTATTTTCGTTAATGTGAAATATGTATTTTCTTTTTCTTTAAAAAAAGAGACTGAGAAAGGCTTTTTATATTCTTCATTATCCAAATGTATTAGGATGTTTTTCTTTTTTCATATTTTTACTGGGTTAGGAAAGTATGTTATCAAAAATGACTGCATTATTTTTTCTTATTTATTTTATTTGTAATTTTAATACAAGATATAATATGTCTTTCACTTTCAAAGAGAAATTCTGTAATCTAATTCCACAAGAATTAAAAATTTATACCGTGAAACCTCATTTACAAGCAACTTTCATATTGAGCAATTCGTATAATGAAGAAAATAAAACGTAGAAAAAATGACTCCTTTACCAAGAGATATTTGCAAAAAGAATTACAAGGACAAATTTAACGACCCTTGTAGAATCCTGCTTGTAATTCATCAATCAGCCTATGTTAATAGATTGTTTATTGATGGTTTTTTCCGAATTAAACGAGGACTTATACGATATATATTTTACTGAAGCATTAAAGAAAGAGAGGCATTTTTCCTCAATTCTGTATTGAATCATTGTAAATATTTGTATAAAAATAATATATGGATATCTATTAAATTCGAACCACAAAATATCAACGAAATACATTTAAAAAATGAGAAAAAAGGTTCGTTTCCCATTAAACGGGAAAAATATTTGAGAATCATTGTTTTACACGACGATAAATTTTATGAATTGCGCATTATGATATTGAATAAATATTCAGGAATAAATCATTGCGTGTTTTCAATTACATCATTACAAAGGAAACTGTGTATAAGTTATCAGTCTTTTCTTCAATGAAATATTTCCGGATAATGCAAGAAATGAAGCAATAAATTTGGATTCCTTGAATGCAGTCATAGCTGAGTGACTTCGCAGCTTTCATAAGTACTACATAAAGAAAGAGCTTTGTGGTCTTTGAAGGGACTTACCGCCTTTTCATCCCATTTCTTTTGTAGAGTTAACGCAATTCCATCCCGGTGTAAAGATGAATGGATGCGGAATCCAGCTGCTGCGAGATTACATTAGGATGCAATTCTTTGTATAAAAAAAAGGAAAATAATAAGTTGCTTAGCTTGTACTTCGAAGCAAAATCTCTATAACAGTCTTCAGCCAGAAAAATGATACATTGAAGTGTAACTTAATCCGAATATTAAGGCATGTATATGGAAAATGTGTTTATTTCCTTGCAAATACAGAAAATTATTTCCCAATAAGCTTTAAATTGTATCCATATTTTTACAGTTAAATAAACATTTAAAAGCACATCTTTTTAGTTTTATTATTATTTGCTACATGCCACTATTTTATTGATAAATGCATGCAATTTCACTTAAAAATAAGAAAAATATTTTGCGATTCAGAAAAAAAAAACTATTTCTATAAGGAATAAAATGCCTGATAAATATGCTCAGATTGCTACTGTATTTTTATCAATACATGGAATTAAATGATATTTATAAAGTGTAGCCATAGAAAAACATATTCTTATCTTTTAAATGCTTAAATATGACATCAGTTTATTTATTCTAATGTTTATAAATTTAAAAGCAAAGATGATGTGAACAAATGTATATTTTTTATCATTTATAATATTATTTGCAACAATTTATAGCATCAAAATTTTCACTATTTTTTACTTTTACCAAATGAATAAATTCCGCTTTATGATTGTCTAGCAGAGCAACCTCAGAATTTCTCTAGAATACTCTATTATTTATATTTTCCCATCTAGCATTTGATCAACACACGAGAAAGACAATTTACTTTGATTCAAAATTGTTTGAAAAAGCGGAAGACATTAGTTAAAATTAACTCAAGTTTTTTTTTGTTGTTGTTAGAATTTCCAAGTATGTAATGAAAGATGATTTCTCAAATTTTATGAAAGCTTCCCAAATAAACTAATTTTACTTATCAATATTATTTAAAAGAAATTATCAGAAATTTGAAAAAAAGTACTTAGGAAATTTAAAATAAACTTACATGCTAAATTAAAATTCAGTTTTGTTTAACTTGTCTAAAACATTTTTTAATTAACTATTAGCTATCTTAGGAAATATGTAGGGTTTCCTGTATTACATTTTCTATTCAATAAAATAAGGAATATGCTTGAGTTAATCGATACAATAAGCCTTGCATTTTTAATAGTAAATTTGAATAAAAGTTTTAATTAAATTTTCATTTAAGGTTAATAAAACATCATACAAGATTAAATATATTTTGCATTTACTAATGCGCTGCAAAACTCTTGAAAGTAATAAGTCGTTAAAGCTGTAACTTTTTTAATATGAAAAAAAAAATGCAATAATATACACATGAAAAATAGAAGAAAAAATTTTTTAATGTACCAGAACAAAATAAGAATAAAAACAACGAAATAAATTATGAATTAAATAACAAATATAAATACTCCTATCAGAAATGTGAAATCGCTCATAGTATTAATCAGAGAGAAAAAGTAAAATTGAAAATTAAATGTTTCATATCAATTTATTCATGCATCTTAATATGTTCTAGAATTTATATAAATGTTATTTCCAAACAATTTTTATTAAAAAACTAGATTAAAGATGCAAATGTATAATGTAAAATATTTTTATTCTATTTAAAATATTTCTCATTTAATTATATATATTTCACGGAAATTGCAGAATTATAACTGTTGAAAAACAAAAATATTCTTTATCAGTAAATTATAATTGATTTTCACAATTATTTAAATGCAATTTCAAGTGTGAATATTCATGGGCGTACATTGGAATTTTATGAAAGAATAAAAAAACGAAAAAAATATTGGGATAATGTTTATTTTGAAAATTAAAACAGACAAATATTTATTAATTGTTTCCAATCTTCTCTTAATTAAAAAAATCTCAAGCAAAAATTAAATATTATTTTTCCTGAAAATTGAATGCATTTAAAGCAGCTCATAAAAGAATCAATTAATTTCCTTTTTATTCAGCTAGATTGGGCAGGCAACGTTATTCTAAACTGTCATTTAACTTTAGCCCTTCCGACAGGTTAAGACGTCACTGAGGATTTAGTGATAACACTTTGCAGTATCGAATGCTACCAACTTCCGTAATTAAGAATCGAACATTAAAGTAATTTTAAGAATTTCAGCAAATTATTTCGAATCATAAGTCATTAATCTTTAAATTCAGTTAAACATAAATAATTGCTTTTTAAAAAATATGATTTTAATGCCTGTATTTCAAAAAATGCTCATAAATCTATTGTTTAAATATATATATTTTTAAATTTTTTTTTAAATCTTACAGTTTATGATTACTTGTTTATATATTCTATGTTATTTATTAGTTATCATCAATTTTTTTATTAATTATTAATAAAAAATTATTAATAAAATTATTATAATTTTATTAATAATAATTTTTATTATTAATAAAAAATTTCATTTCCTCATTGCGCGAATAATTTATAAATTTATACTTTAGAGACATTTTTGGTCATAACATCATTATTATAAATAAAATTTAATGTTGTCCCGGGTTTATTAAAATGGGGATAATATATTATTTAAAAAGTAAATTGAACATTTAAACTGAAATTCAATTATTTTAAAATGATTGATCTTCATTTTATATCATTTGAAGATGAAATTTCGAAATCTTTTACGTGTTTTTGAAAAAGGTTTTTATCGTATAAAAAATCTTTAGTTATAAATTTCAAACACAATAACTTTTTTCCATTTAAGGAAATAAAACAGTAACATTAATTGCAAGTTACAAAACAAAAATCACAGAACGGCTGTCACTTTTACAACACAACTATATGACAGAGTCAGCATTAGTAAAGGCGCTATTTAAACTTTCCCATCAGACAAGCTAAGAAGTTTTGGAATATAAGTTAATTAATTAAATTTATTTGAAATTAACGAGGTTGCATGGTTAAAAATACAATTAATTTGATTTAAAAATGTTGTATACATAACTGGTGGCTGTAAATAACTATCAGCTGCGTGCATGCAAGAAAAATTATCCTTAAATCTATCAAAATAATGCTTTCTAGAAACAGAGCTCCATTCTGCATTTAGAAATATTTATATATTCTTGAATTCAAACCTTCACAAATAATGTGCAATCAATTTATTAATTTAATTTTTCAAATGCATTTAACATATATTAACAGCAATATTAATAGATATTGATAATTTAGTAATTAATTTGTGTTTAATAAATTAAAGAAAAGTGCATTATTACATCTTTTGTTATAACAGTAAGATAATACTTATTTGGAATATGTGAATGAAGCTTAAAACTTTCAAGACATTTTTTATTAATTATTTGGTTGAACACACATTTTTTGAAATAAATTTTCTAGCAATTTACTGCAATAATAATATGATAATTTTGAGAGTTATTTTATTATTTTTGGTTAAAAAAAGATAAATTTAGAATATTTCATAAAAACATAAAATAAACCAAGTCATTTAAAAATATCAATTATTTTATTTTACCAAAATGAACACAAAATGTATCGTGACTTCATTTTTAATTAAATTATTTTGTTTTGTTTCTTATACATTAATTATTAAAAAAAAGAAGTTTTTCTTAAATATGTACAAATTTGTCATATTTTTCTTTTATTTCAGTTGTTTTGTAATTTAGCATTTTCAAAAATATTTATAAATCATCATACAGAATTAATTGAGATCGTTATTTTTCTATTCTATGGAAACACGACAATTTAAGTAAACATTTTTAAGATAAAAATAATAATAAACAATGTTGGTAAAGTTAGTTCAGAATGTTGGAATATTGTGAAAGTGCTGAGATTAGTTAATAACTACGCAAGATATAAGAAGTAAAAAATATTTTTAAGTTATAAATGCTATATACATGCTAGTAGTAACTCTTTTTGTTTTAAAGAATCTTCCAAAATATTCACAACACGAGAAAAGGAATGTTTAAAGCTTCATAAACTTTAATGTCTAAAAATAACTTCAATGCCGTTTTGCAGGTTTATCGGAAGAGATAAAAGGTCAATCATCTATTTATATTTTGAACTTTCAGCAATGTTTTATTATATACACTTGGGAAGTAAAGGGTTATTTCTTCTGTTATTCTTACAATGATATCACAAATCCCCTGCCTCTCTAAATTAAATGAGTTTACTATAAATTGCTTGCCGTTCTTTTTCTTCTCGAAACAAACATTACAAGCCTGAATTTTGAAGAATTATAACGTGAATCTCCTGGGTCATCCTAATCTTCAGAATGTTATCATTTTCATCACATGTGTCACTGTACAACCAGATTCATGTCTGGCATTTTGGTTATTCTTTTGTTGTTGTTTATTTTCCTTTAATGAACTTCTTAACTTCATTTTGATTGACTATAGAATTGTTTGGAAGGAATTGAATTATGAGAAGGGATTGCCTCATCAAACGTAAAATTGTAAATCTGCAATCTCAGAAATTCACTACGAATTAAAAATTTTCCCTATTTAAGTGTCCCAATTCCGGAATTTTGAAGAACCATATAATGAATCTCTTGAGTAATGTTGAACTTCAACATCTTATCATGTCCACAAGATGTTCCATTGCCCAATCATATTCCTGTCTGTTGTTTAGGTTATTCCTTTGATTTTTTTTTCATTTAAGAGTTTCTTAATCTCAATTTGATCTACTCTAAAATTGCTTGGAAGGGATTGGATTGCTGGAAGGGGTTTTCTCATCATATGTAAAATTATGAATCTGCTTCAATTTCGCAAATTCACTGAGAATCAAAAAATTTACCTGTTCAAGTGCCTTAATTTTGAAGAACCATACGAAGATTCTCCTGGTCTACGTTGAACTAAAACATCTTATCATGTCCACCAGATATTCCATTGCCCAATCAGATTCTTCTCTTGTGTTTTAGACATTCCTTTGATTACTTTAACCTCAATAGCTCCTTAGTCTCAATTTGATTTGTTGTAAAATTGCTGAGACAGGGTTAGATTAAAGGAATGTAATTTCTCAGACTACAAAATTGTGGAATCTGCTTCCCCAAAGAATCAAAGTAATCTTTCATTGTGAACTGTTCTTTGATCAGGAGTATCAAATGTTGAGCCCTGGTCTACACATGAAAGATCATTTTCGAGACTCTTATTTTCCTAATCACAACTCAAATAAGTCTGGAATTTAAGATTCTCCGAATAGGGACATTTAACTTTCATTCTCGATGAACTTTTGAGATTACCAATCATGCTCAAATATTTCATATGCAAATTTGTGTAATTTTCAATATTTTCCCACTTGCCATTTCCCTATTAAGTACGCTAGAGACAACGGAATTCTGTGTGATATTATTGAAAATGTGTTACACTTTCGGCTTTCCATCTTAGTCTTAATACGTCTATGTATTTGAAATATTTATGAACACGGAAAATAATCGATTTCAAGGGAAGTGAAAATAATTTAAGAAAAAGACAAAATTGTAGTTTCTCAAAACTCTTCCATTTTTACACAGATTTCTGATGTATCATTAGTTAGTTATATTATTTGCGAGAAATATAAAGTAAAATTTTAAATATATAAATCCTTTAACTGTTCCAAAATGAAATTATATTCTGATTTATCCAAAAAATATTTTAGTAATATTCGAATAAATGGACTTCTCGAATCCCTTAAGTGCACTACCGAAAATGTTTGTTCAATAACTCAAAAATAAAAGCAATAATTAAAACTTATAGTAATAGTAAGATAATAGGATAAGTTGCATAAATCATAAGCCTGATGGAACAATATAATTAAAACTTGTAACCGGTTGATAAAATGTTTTAAAAATGATGATAAATGTTTTTTTATGCGATGAAATAAATTATACCATTATTATGTACATCAGGAAATTAGTAGGGAACGAAATATATTTTTTTCATAAACAGATTAAGTTGTCGTTTTTATGTTTGAACTTTTAACTTTGCGATAAGTGAATGTGACCTAGTTCTATAAATTATTATTGAAGAAATAAATTATATATTGAAACTCTTTTAAAAATCTTCTTAGTATTAATTTAACGAACATGGTTTTATTTATCTGGGAGTTATATTTGCATAAATATGCTAGGAAAAATGTTCTGTAATGTTAAAAAAAATGACAAAATAAATGAATATTGCACAATGATAGCTTTTAGTTTATTTTGATTTAACATCTAATAGTAATAGATACTTCTACTCGGAAGTGATATAGGATTGTATGAAATAAACTTTACCTATACAATGCTCCTTTTTATTAGATAGATTTTACCTCTTGATTTGCTTTTATTATTTTTGGCCAAGTTTCAAATGACTAAGTTGTGCCATTCACATGGTAAAAAGCAGAGTTTAGTTATTCAAGAAAAATGTGTTTTTTTCCTAAATACCCAAATTGTTGGTGATTATAAAACTCGATAAAAGCTTAGATGGAAAATCGAAACTGTTTATTGTATGTACTTAAACTGCAAATTTACAGAAAAAGTATGTTGATATATTAAAATAGATCTCCCTTACACATTAGTGTTGCCTAAATGTTGAGAAAGATACATAATTTTTATCTGTTCGTTGATCACTTTCCAAAATGCTGTAATATTTTGCACTCTAATATTTATCTCATCTGTTACGATACTCCTATTTGTAACTAATATGAGCCATGTATGGAATTAAAGAGTTTTACTTGCTTTCGCCTTTTATTTTAACATAAAATGAGATAAGCGTTATGAATCTATTGAGAAAATAGAAGAATATAATTATTAGAAAGAAATGAACTTCAGTTTTGGTTAGAAAATGCTTAAATTACCTAAAATATTATATTAAACAAATTTAATTATAATTAAGAATTTATGTGCGTAATTGATGAGGAATAGATTTAATCATTTCTCCCCAAAATGATTACATTTTAATCCTAATGCATTCCCGAAATAGCTTCTCAGAACAATTTGAATATATACACACGTATGATGCTTTCTCACAATAATATTATATAGAGAGTATTTCCGCATTTTAAGAAAAATCTCAATAATTTTTTTCAAATAAAAGCAAATACTTTGGAATAAAATAATTTTGGCAGCAGATTTTTATTTGAAATTCGAAATATTTTCTACTGTTTTTAAAATAATTTCTCTATTAAAAAACTGCGAACAAACAAGTCTGTGGTTTAAATGATATGCTTTTGTATTTCCGAAAAATTATTCATATTTTATATTTCAAAAACAATGGTGAATGCATCGTATTAAAATTTAGTTGTAGAAACAGAAAATGAAACACCGACAATCTAATAAAGCAACGTATTGGGCAAAAATAAATTCAAACATAAATGAAGTCAAATAAATTTCTAGAATAATGCATAAAAATTATTTAATATGAGATAAAAGACATAATCATCATAACATTGTGTTTCTTGAAAAGTGGTCTTCAATAAACGATTGTATCAAAAAAAAGATATATTTACTATGAAATGTAAACGTAAAACAAATGCAAATACAAATTTTTATATAAAATAAATAAATAAAATCCAATAGGAAAGTATTCGTTGAGAAGTACTAGAAAATATTCGAATTATATTAAGTGGCAATATCACAATCTAAAATTTTATGAGAAAAGTGAAAAAAAAGAGTGTTTTGGATAATGAATAATTACAATGTATTTTTCCTTTCTTTTCATTATTATTGTAGACATAATAATGTTTAAACTAAGTATATGCGTTTTACTTCCAGGTACCTGTTTCAGAAACTTATTTTTTTAAGAATTATTTTTTAAATTTATGTTCATTATTTTAGGAAAGAGCGAATAACTGATTAATTGATTTGGTAATAAATGCTAATGATAATGCAGATAAAATATTATTTAAAAAGGATAATCACAATAAAGAAAAATGAATTGTATTTATAAAAAAATAGTCCCAGAATATATTTCGAAAATATTTGCCTATTATCTTCAGCTTACAGCAGAAATTAGATTCTATTTATTAGTTTACACATATTGAGAATTTACTGATGTCTGGCAAGAAAATAAATGTTTGACTACTTTATTACATTTGTAGACTTTTATCCTCTAATTAAGAATAAAATGCTATATGCACTCATACATCAGGGATATATAATATTCTACAGAGATGATATTAGATTTAGTTTTCAATATAAAAATTTTATTGTTTATTACATGCATTTGTTTTTATTTTCTAAAAAAAAACATCAGTTTTAATAATTTACATAAACTAATCAAACCATAAACATTTTTCTATTCTGTAAATACTATAATTAGAATTAAACATTATTTCGCCGCAGAACCATTATATTTGGGAAAAAGACTCTTAAAGAGAGCACGGAGTTTAGGTAACATTAACTCCCCATGAGGGCTTGTAAGCAGATTACGTCATTTTAATTTCCTTTATTGCTTTGTATGTCGACGTAATTTGATTACCAAATGATATTTCTTTGTTTCTATTTCAATTTAAAAGGAATTGAAAATCCGCATTCACTCTCTGTCTATTGCTCTCTCTCTCTCTCTCTCTCACACACACACACACACACACACACACACTTATATATATATATGTGTGTGTGTGTGTGTGTGTGTGTGTAAAGTAGAGGGAGAACATCCTTTACACTTATTTTATTTATTTATTTGAATCGGTGAAAGTATAATGTTAATAATTAGATAATGTTTTATTTATTAGAAAATAATTAGAGATTTTTTATTAATTAATCAATCATTAGGGATTTTTTTTCTTAGTGGCAATAATTTCTTTCTTTAATTTTTAAATTCTTGGAATATTTATTTAATTTAGATTAGTGAATATATGATTAAGATTCTGATTTATATAATTTATAATTTAAAAAAAAATCTAATTTTTCCGTTTTTTTTCATTGATGTCATTTTGTTGATCAAAGAGTTTGAAAACTGCACAGGATGTTATAATATTTATTATGTACAATATACGATTGTTTTATAGTACAGCGTGCATTTGTATTAACTTGCTTCATTTAGCCTATAATCTAATTTTCCAATCTCACCTTTTTTTTTCCTTATTTTTTATTGTTACTAGTTTGCAACAACAACAACATCTAGTCTATTAACCCTGTAAAATAAAAGAAACTTGGGTTACCACACTTACTGTTTCAAGATTCGCCGAATATGTAATTCTGGCATAATTTAACCTACCGTAACATATCTGCCGTTTGCTTGAAAGAAAGTTGTATCTATAGTAGTCTTACGGTTTGTTTAAAGATACTTTTGTTATCAATTTGAATTTCTGCAGGTTTTATCGTGCTACATAATCAAATCATGCAATTTCTAATATTTGTTAGCTAAATTGCTGATGCCAAATTTGCATATCTTTGAAATTTATTAAAAGTTTTTACCGAAATATTTGAAAGTGTTGCTTTTCCCTGTGTATAAATATTAAACTGCTCAGGTTCTGCAGCTTAACACGTAGTGTCACTTTATAAATAATGAATACATCTTGTCTTTCATATTATATACTTAATTGCAAACTATATATATATATATATATATATATATATATATATATATATATATATACAAGGTGGTCAAAAAAACTTCCCCTATATATGTTCCCCTATTGGCCTATCCCCTCAACCAATCGAGCCAAAAATTCAAACATGGTTGTTTGAATGTATGCGCTGGAGATTGTGATGATTCTAAACCACACAGAGCTCACGGTTACGGTTACAGTGAGATAATTTCGAAATTTTCGAATGACAACACCCCCTTTTTTATTGCGCAAATTGATCAGCGTATTGAAAAATCACAAATGACATTGGAACGATTGACGTGTGACGAAAATTGCCGGCGTAAAGCATTTGCAAAGAAGTGCATTATAAAGGACTAATGACAACACAGAGAAAAAGAGAAAAAAAGATTTTATTGGAATGGAAATTTATAATTACAGGCGTTCAATGTGTTCACCTTCGCGAGCGACAGCGCATTGCATTGGAGATTGTAGGCAACAATGCCGAACGTAAAATGAAAGGAGGAATCTGCAACTTCACATGTTATGGCATCGTGCAATTCTGACACATCTCGTGGGCCAGGCGTGTACGCCTTAGATTTCAGATAACCCCAGAAGCAGAAATCCATAGGAGTAAGGTCGGGGGATCGCGGTGGCCATGAAATTGCAATGTAACGAGATATGACTCTATCACCAAAGTGTTGTTGCAGCACTGGCCGAACACATTGGACGACGAATACAATCTTGCATTCATACAATGTCACTAATTACATTTCGTTGCTGCGATTCAGGAATAACACAATTTTGAAACATTGATTTATACCGAGAACTTGTGACAGAGCACGATTTCAAACCTGTAGTAGTGACCTCTTCGAAGAAATACGGACCGAGAACAAATGTGCTAGCTATGCCGCACCACACAATCACTTTGGCATTCGTGTAAAGGCACTGGTGCCCCATTGTGAGGGGTTTTGTCAGCCCAGTGAATATAGTTCTCGGTGTTAACGTTTCCAGTTAAAGAGAAGTGTGCCTCATCCATCCTTATTATCCGCAGCGGTCATCTGCCATCTTCATCATATCTGATGAGGAAAAGATTTGCTAAGTCCACACGCAGTTCCTCATCTCCAGACTGCAACATCTGGACGCGCTGAAACCGATAAGGAAACATCCGCAGAGCAGAGCGCAAAAGCCTAAGAATTGTGGTTTTGGGTAAATCCAAATTGCGAACAACTCCTCTTGCAGTATGCGATGGACTGCAGTAATCGTGTTATGCACTTCCGCAGCAATTTCAACTGAAACGGATGGCCGTCCGGATCGAGATCGATCGCAAGTGCATCCGTTTCTTCAAATTTTCTTACCAAATCACGTACTCTTCTTAAGGAACATGGGCCACGTCTTAGCTTGTGATTTCGCAGATAAATTCGCACTGCTTCGGCAGCATTAACCCCTTTCAGATAAAACAACTTTATCAATTCACCTCGTTGTTTCTTTGTAAGCGTCATCTTGTTGGCGCTATCGAACATCTGACTGAAGAAACACTCTTACCACACTGCTTTGCACGTGGTGTTTTGTGATTGGTGCTTCTACTCTCTAACTCTGTGAAATATGAAAAGTGCGTCAAAGCTCCTCCTCTCTGTGTTGTCATTAGTCCTTTATAATGCTCTACTTTGCATTTTCTTTACACCGGCAATTTTCGTCACACGATAATCGTTCCAAAGCCATTTGTTGTTTTTCAATACGCTGATCAATTTACGCAAGGAAAAAGTGGGTGTTGCCTTTCGAAAATTTCGGAATTCTCTCACTGTAACCGTAACCTCTGTGTTGTTTAGAATCATCACAATCCACAGTTCAAACAGGCATGTTTGAAAGTATGTACTGTAGAGTTTCATATATAGAGGAAGTATTTTTTACCATTCTGTATATATATATATATATATATGTTTTTAAAAAATTTGCTTTGTTGATTGTTTTTTTATTCGAGATAAAATCTATCTCTCTATTTCGAGATAAAATCTGAAACAATATATTCAATTTTCATTTCAATAAATAGTTCATAAATGCCCATTTTTCGAATTAATTCTGATTTATTTCACAGTTGTCAGTTTTTTGCTTACGTTTTGATCTCAGAATATACACTTTCAAAGATCGCTACTTTAAATTTATCCTCCCATTTATTGGAA
Organism: Argiope aurantia; assembly: GCA_026543865.1. Taxonomy (NCBI): domain Eukaryota; kingdom Metazoa; phylum Arthropoda; class Arachnida; order Araneae; family Araneidae; genus Argiope; species Argiope aurantia. The sequence continues at coordinate 20,452 of JAPMOR010106942.1, forward strand.
ATAACATTTTTTAGCTGCTATAAGCCAGAGTCGCATTTATGGCTGTGCAATGGGATAATGGAAAAATGTTAAAAAAATTTGTATCATCGAACAAAAATGAATATTGAATTGATATTAATCATTAATACATCTAAATCACTACGTTTTTAGTATTCCACATCTTTATTTGAATCATCAAGCAGCTGTCCATCTGGTCGTCTGGTAGTGTTTTTAATATAAGAAACTATTGAGATCATTGTTTGATAGATATATTGTTAAGGAAGATGTGTTTGTCTGTCAATAGTTGACCTATTTCAATAAAAGTTATGAAAATATATAGATACTGAATTATTTTTCACAATATTAAATCTATTTTTCTTCATTTAGCTCTTTGACCGAAAATGATTTTACTTTACTTATGAAAAACCATAGTATGTAGTTAGAGTACAGATATTATTCATTTAGTGTAGAAATGAATTTATTTCTTAGAAAAGAATTTATAATTATATATTTCTGAAACTTTAAAAAAATTATTATTGTTTTACTTATATTTATATGACTTGACAATGTTTTCCAAATCCTCATACAATATATTAATTAGTAAGGGTAAAAATAAATTCTTACAAAATATTGTATTTGATAATAAAGCAAGGGAAAAATAGTAGTGCAAAAATAATTTTCTCTTATTAGGAAAAATTGGAAAAGTTGCTAGACATTCTGCAAAATTCCTTTTATCTATATGAAAATTTTAAAATAGATAAACAAGTAGTTCTTCTTTTTACTAGTGAACAGTATATGTTCACTGGTTAAATTGCTTTTTTTTTCAAGAGAGAACAGTAATACATCTAAATACGTAATTAAAATATTGTCTTTTTATGATAGAAAGACTTCTAAAGGCAAATATCTGTACTGAAAATAATTCCTTTTCATATTCAGAAAAAAAAATAAAGACATGCGAATTGTAGTTGATCTAACATAAAATTCTGAGGATACAGTCGAACAAGTGATAATTTTACTTCTGCAAATTGGGTAAGCTGGTTCCATTTCTTTATAAATGAGTGATAAAGGTGCAAATTTCTAGTGGCAATTAATCAACCAATGATAATAAAACGAAACAAATATTGAAAAGTTATAAAAACTATATCTGCAGATTTCATGTAGCATATTTGTTACATATAGAAAATATAAACGATAGTAGATTTTTTTAAAATCTAATTTTCCTTTAAAAAAACAAGTTTCTGAAATTTTTATTTCATGTTAGGATCACATTTGTCCAAACTTTATATAGTAAATGTGAGCAGAGAAGTAGTGTGGAGAGTAAATGTAAATGGTGGAGAGAAAATTTATAATGATCATTAATATGTTTACCTAGATGTTTAAAATGATCATAATGCCGAATTTATAGAATTATTTAGAACAAAACCATGAATATTTTCAATATTACAAACTTTCTTTCTGGTTGTTGAATTATTCATAAATATTTTAAGATTGAAAAAAAAAAATAGAACCAGATTCGCATTAATACACAGACAAAATAAGTGACCATTTAGGAACATCGCAGTTTTTGGAACACTGGTTTCTCCAATATATTTTTTGCAATAATTTAAGATAAATTTAATTTGCAAGAATTGTACCTTCGAAATCATTCAAATAAAATCAAGAATCTTTTTAATTTTGAAAAAACATCTAACTGCATTCCTAATTTGTGCAAATTTTAAATAACGTAGTTTAATAATATATATAGTTTTATTATATATATAGTTATATAATATGAGATATATAGTTTTATAATATAAAAGCTGTCCAATCAAATGATTAAACATTATTTAGGTTATGTTAAAACATTTTACCGTTTTTACAACTTTTAATTGCATTTAATTTTGAAGTTTTTTAATAGGTGAGATGTTGACATAAAGTTTCTTGGAAAATATTTAAAATATTTTGCTATTTATATTTTCTAATATTTTCGTAGATATTAAAATATTTTTTTTATATCTGGTTACGGAACATGAGGAAAGGGTGTTGAGATTTGCAGCTACCTCGTTCTCTCTTAATTATATAATCAGTTGATCCTATAATTTCTATAATATAATTGTTCAAAACTGAAAGTACTCAACTCCATGTCAGATTTCAATTATAAGATATGCGTTTAAAGAAATATTGAAATAAAAAAATAGGGAATGTTTTGTCTGGGAATTTTATGGCTTCCCTTTGAGTCTTTTAAGCTTTGACACATTCTATATTCTTTTGATTGGGCATTTCTCTCAACTAAACTACAAACATTTTTTTAAATAACTGTGGAAATAACAAATAGTTTCAGATAAAGATACTTGCAATAAAACTATATAAGGCTTCCCAAATCTAAGAACCAATTTCTTTTCATTATATTATCACTTGAAGAGTATAAAAAAGTGAGAGGCCTTTGATCATAAGAAATCCATCATTCATATATTAATAATTATAGTATTGATAATGAATGCATTAGACTATGTATTTGCTTTTTCCATCTCTTATTCAAGATCTAGATTTAGGTGAATTTGAAAGTTGGCAGGGAAAAAAACCCTTTATATCTAAAAAGATTTCATTGTAATAGCTCTAAAACAAAAGAATTGTAATCTTCTTTTTCCAGCATCGAAATTTATCCCATACTCTGACTCCTTATAAAATATGGATCAAAATAATTTTATTCTAGATTAAATGACCTCGAAATTATTTTTAAAACATCGTACATTACATCTTTTTATAGAAAATTATAGTAATCATAATATATATATTTGCAGTGCCCTTGTAGAAAACAAATAAGAACGTTGAAGTAGGTTACAAAAAACTGATCCCAGTAGCTCTTATAAAATCCTGTTGTATATCTTTACTACCTGAAATAGTAAAGCGCATGCTTTCAACTCAGATATTTTTATCTAAATTTGAGTTCAAGTGCAGAATAAAAATCTTAATATTTTCCGATATTTGAAGTATACTTTCTTTGTACTTTCTTTTAATTTTCTTTTTTTAAGTACACTTTCTTTATATTTTTAAAATATTTTTTTATCTTTCAAGTATACTTTGTACTTTTTTTTCATTTTCATTTTTTAAAGTATGCCCTCTTTATACTTTTTAATCTTTCAAGTATATTTTGTTTATACTTTCTTTTTTTAAAGTATACTTTCTTTATACTTTCACATATGTGCCGATGTATCTTCGTCTTTCTCATTTCATTCCAAAAACTAAAGTGCTGTAATCATCAAAGCCAATACTTTTTATAATGGAGTGCAATAAGTCTTCTGGGATACATAGAATACTGCGAGGACTCCACCTTACAGAGCTTCAAATATTGAAGTCCGGTATTGAAGACTCCTTCAATGAAAATCTATTAATAGAAGTCGCATGGAGTAATATCAGAGGAGAGGGGTGACCATTCTGTTGTAATATAACAATTGATCCTTCAGACTGCATGGAAATGTTGTCTCAATATGTTTTCCAGTGAATAGGCAATAAACCATTGTGCACGAAAGTGATTCTATGTTATTAGTATTATAAAATAACATAATTATGATTGCAACATTTCGTAATAGGCTTCAAGAAACATCCTTTGGTTAAAAAATTAGTTTGAATATGCATTACACTGACAATATAATGGGCAAGCATATTAAACACTTATATTGAATACAACATGCCTTACTGGTCTATAGTTCTAAAATAATAGGGTGACAGTTGTGTATTTTTTATGATTTGAATAAGGCTAAATATGTGTAAGGCGATTCATAACATTCATCCTGTAACTTAAAAAAGTTTAATAAAGCAATCAAACTTTTACCACAATATAATTATAATTTTTATTCAGTTTGTAATTAGATATTCTTTAGATTTCATATAGGGAAAATGTATTCAGAAGTACGTTTTCAGCATAAATTGATTTATTCTAATAATTTCTAAACACTGCATAAAAGATTTCATGATACCTTCAAGAACCTTTCCTCTTCGTTTATCTAGTTTATGATTTTTGTATGTTTTTTTTTTTTTAAATCTGCCTACTACTGTACGGAATTTAATAGTATTCTCACGTATTCAACTTTTGAACAACGAACCAGTTGTCGCTATTTTTTTTATAATTAATTCCAAAGTCAATAAAATTTATTTATATAATTATTTCCTTAAATAAATATAAATAATACATTCTTAAGATTTCTCATTTATTTAAAAAAGTTTTTTTCTAACCTGAAAGCTCGGTGATTAAAATAATTGAGTTCAGAGGAATTAAATTAATTATTAAATTAAATCAACATTAATTATTTTTATATTCATTTCAAAATTTCACTACAGATTCTGAAAAAAAAAACCTTTGAGAGACATTAACAATTATGGAATGAATATATAATCATCTGGTGCAATTTATTTAAAATGCGTGTCATTTTCAGACAAATAAAGGTCTCTTTTTTCTCAGCTAAGAAGTATAAATACGTGTATGATCTCAAAGTTAACAACTAATCGTGGAATAATTTTGTGCTAATCTGGCAGATCCAGGGAAGAAAATAAATGAATTATGTATCGTCATTCTTGTTTAGAAGTTAATGATGAGTAAATGGAGATTAGAATAGGAACTATGATTAAACATTAAGCCAAAGCGTAGTTATTATTAGAATGATGCATTAGCCACAAAGCAGGAGTTACCGTGGTGATGCATAAAAGATTAACAGCTGCAAAGGAATTGTGAATGAAGCATAACAAATTTAAAAATGACATTATAAAGTTCCTTACCTAAGCTCACTTATCAAGTTCGTATTTTTCTGTATATTTTAAAGAAAATTGACTTATAAATGTATATAGGTGCGATTTCCAGTTTATTGTGAGTTGGATTAATCAAATAATGGAATGATCTATTTGCATTTTCACGGAGTTTATTCACCTAAGTATAGCAAAATTGTTTAAATGAGAAATTATATATTCGAAGGGATGCTATTTTTTATTAATAAACTACTGAATGTTCAATTATATTCAAATAAAAATTTCTATCCGTCTAATTTTCTGAAAAATGACCAGAGAACTGTATGGGAAACATTTCTTTTGTAAAATATAAGAAATTGTTGCATTCACAATCTCGGTAAATATTAACATGATAAGAAAAAGTTTAGTTGATTTTTTTAATGCATTGCGAAAGAATAATCTTGAGGTACTAGAATTTATATAGAAAAATGCGGGACTGCACATTAATTTACACTAAGAAATCAATCTATGAATCAGTACGTATTTTTCATAAGATAAAATGATTAGAATAGTGTACAAATTGATTATATTTTCTTAATTTTTCTCATTACATTTTGGATAGAAATTACCTGGCGATTCTCAGACTTAAGCCAATTATTGGTTCATTGCAATTTCATTCCAGTTAAACTACTGGAAACCTGAAAATAGATTGATATAACTTGAAATGGGCTCTCATTCGCCTAATGGAATTATAGCTCTATGTTCTCCCTGGAGAACCAGCATTAGATTTTCCCTACAACGGAAGATATGATACTAAATATTTACAAATTATGACATTCAGGATTTGCAAAACATAGGTGATTTTTCCAGATACTTGGCTAAAGTTGGTTCATTCAGAGAAGTTCTACTGTTTTTAAGCTTAAAAAAATCAGAATTTTATTTTAATTTGGAGAAATTAATACAGATAGAGTCAGATATTTTATATTTGTTGCTACTTTGGAATTCACGCAATACATATAGCTACATAGTTTTGGCATCGTTCATCTAAAGATAGAAGTGCAGTTTACATCTTATTCTCCTGTGGATTTTGTCTTCAAAGTTTTTAAAATTTCTCATCTCAAATGAAACTTTTTACCCGAGGAAATAGTTATAGCAGACGAATTCAGAACAATAAGCTAAATGTATCGGTATGAATATGAGAATTCATATGAAAACAAAGAGTAGAGAAGTTGATTCCCAGGTATCTCTTAGCGGTACCTCGTTGTTTTCATTTTACCTCAGTATACCTTTTATTTGGAAACTCTTTGAATAGGTATACTTGAAGATATTTACATGTTTAAAGCTATATTAAACGCCAAAAATATCGATACAAATACTATATAACGTACAATAAATTACAAATAAAGAATATATTTGATAGGTGTGAGAAAAGTTTATGGAATTCGATGTAAATATTAATTTTCCTGGAGAAGAGACTGTGGGAGGAAGTGAGGAAACAATATATTCTGAGATAAAATCTAGGGAAAACAGGTCTTCATCATCTTAGAGAAACTGCTTATATATATGCACTTTACTAATAATAAAGGATGATCAGAAGATGTCTACAAATATTTTTCTCTCTATCCAGATTCTCGGTTTGAAAAGAAATCATATATTGAAAGTGTTATTCTGCGATTTCTAATAGCATCATTGTGGGTCTGTTTTTTAAAAATGCCATTGAAGCACTTGCATTTCATTTTTCATTCGCTACAAAGTAAGACTTTTTCTTTTACAAAAGATGTTACTTTGTAGGAGGAGAAACTGATTATTAAAACGCTAATTGAAATCGTTGAAGGACACTTCTAGTACATGATTTTTTTACTAACTTTGAATTCGGTTGATAGTGAAGTACTTATAGGCATTTACTGACAAAGAGGAATTTTTCAAAAAACAATAATTATAGCTGTATGAAATATTTACGAGTGATTCCCTTATATGTAATTAAAAAATAGATTTACTAAAAACAAACTTTAATGCATTAAAATATGAAGAAAAGTACATTAATGGTAAGATTTCTTTAAAATTCCTGTGAGAAATCTGATGAATATAAATTTATTAAACATATTAAGATAGATACTTTTTATATCTTACAATTTTTTCCTGTATTAGGACTAACAAAATTTTATTATTATTATTACATAAATTAGCTTTATGTAATAGTTAATTTGGTTCTAAATAATATTTTTTATTTGAAGGTTTTTAATTTTTTTTTATTCTTAGTGTCATCCATTTTTTCCACTCTTTGTTAA
>JAPMOR010106945.1:0-10510 GCA_026543865.1 Argiope aurantia
TGAATAATTTCCTTTGAGTTACGAAATTTTGATACATGTTTTTAACAATTTCTGCCATTGTAATGAGACACCCTTTAGAAAATTTAGACGATATTATTTAAGTATTCTTTTCAGGCATTTTGTAAAATGTATATATTAAAAAAAATTTTAAATATATATTTAAAAACAAATATAATTTATATTAGAAAGTGTTTGGAAACATTTTTATTTATGTAAGAAAAATTATTTTTGAATGTATTAAATTTCAACTTTTTTGTTTTTATGTTTTATTATTACAGATGTCATTAATGAAATCTTTAGATCCCTCTTTTCTCAAATTCCATAGCATATGGAAACATGAGTATGGAATCAAAATCAAATTAAATTAATTGATTAATTGATGAAAATATTAAAATAGATTATTTTCATCGAAAATAAAATCACGTACAAATTTTTAAAGCTCTTGAACATCAGAATGGGAGAGAAAATTATATTTCCTCTATACAAATCTGAAACAAGTAAAATTAAATAAAGTGTATATAAATAATAAAAATCTACTGTAAAAATCAAACAAAGTACTTAGCACTGCATTTTTATTATTATCAAACTTTTATTGACAGTTTGGTATTGCATATTTATTTTTTCTCTGACAATTTTCTTTAATCTTATAATGACGGTTTGGAGAAATTCGATTGGTTTCGAGTTATCAGATTAGAAAAAAGATCAGTGAATAGTTTCTTTGTTAAAGATTTTAAAAGAATACTTTATACAATTATGTCGACATATATTGATGTATGATATTATGTGAGCTCAATTTACATTCATTAGTTGACCTTCGAATTAAAGAGAATTTCCCTAGTAAAACTCAGAACATAGTTTAACCTTTCTTTCCAAATTTAAAATAAGCACGACGAAAAACTTTTCAGTAATTCACGTGCAATGACTTCCATCACGTTTACGATAGAACGGTCACGTGAGCGATAAAAACGAAGATAGCTTAGATGTTCATCGTCTTTTGAACCGAAACCAAAGTTCAAATTCGCCATCTGTGCCTTTTAAGACGATTCGTTATCGTTTTTATACTTTCTTTATAAGCTCAGCATTTGTCAGAAACGATAATATCGCGAGAAGAAAATCGATGAAAAACAAAATGGTCGAGACGGCAGCTGAAACTAGCAAAATCCAGCGCGTTACCCATCGATTTCCAGACGCAATTTTTCATTCTTTATTCGAAACGGTTTATGTCAAACGGTACCAAATAAAAAAACATTGATTTGAGCTTGTAGCAGAAAAGCATGCTAGAATGCAAATAGCAGCAAGCATGCTGGAAGTAAATCTCTTTGCATGTCAGATGGCTTGTAAAAATAGAGCGATAAATATTGCGAGTAAATTTATGCGTCGCGTGTTCAGGTCTGAATGAAGTATATGATATTTGATGTCATTGTACTCTATTGATTTACTTAAACTAATTCATGGCTACATTTTGAAAACAAAAATGGTAACCATCCGTTAATAGAGCACCTAAATAAATAAAAAAAAACCACCGGAATATTTTATAGTGACTTTTTTTTAGATAACTTAGGCAAAAAAATAAAGTGTAACAGTTATTTTTAAACTTTCGGTATGTACAAGAAAGTTTTGCTTTTAAATTTTTAAGTTATAAACAATGGTTGATTCAGATATTTTGCTCCTATAGGCAATGCTCAACTTAAGGTTCTCTCTTTTAACAGAGTAGTCTATTTAGTTTCAGGTTTCAGCTCATTTTTACCATGTTAATGATTTATTTTGAGTTAATATTTTTTATTTCATTTACTTAATGAATATTATTTGTTTTTTTATTTATCTATTATGACACCAGAATACCAAGCATCCAAGTTTATTCATAACACTATTGAAGGAGATGTACGATTTTTATAAATATTCTAAAACTAAATGAACTAAAGGAAACTTAGGAGTCTGATAGACTATACTAGATAAAGTTTTAATATTATTTTGATATTTTATTATTCATAAAATTTGTATTTTATGTAAATTTATTTCTTTGGCAACTGGGAAAATAATTTTTTGAATAGACCTACATGCGGTCTCCTCTCAATCTACTGACCCGAGGCAGCTGCCTAGCTGAAAATACGCTATTAGTTACAAATAAAATTATAAATATAATGCTTCATAAATGTTACTGATAATGCTTAAATAAGCAAAAAGGAAATTCATTTGATATACAAGTTGTTGTAAATAAAGATATTGGAAGTTCATTTAGAATTATATGATGGCGTTTTTATTATAATAATGAAAATTGGTTCGATTTTAAAATTAAAATTAAATGCCAAAAAGATAATTTACAATAAAATTTAGTAATTCAATACCAGAAAATCTATTTAATTATTATATGTAATTAATTGCAAATTACTAATTATTTTATTAAAATTTTTCTTAAATTACTATAAAATTTAAGTGAATTAAATCGGATTTTGAAAAAGTAAGTACGATTACATTTTATCATATATTTTGTAATATTTGATTAATGAAAAATAAAAACATTCATAAACATAATTTTTTTTTCAATGTTTCATTATTAAGTTAATAAAAATATTACTGTGAAATAAAGTGAATACATCAGATTTTGAAATTAGTCTGTACGGTTACATCTTATCATAATTTGTAAAATATTTGATTAATGAAAAATTAAAACACTCAGTAACTTGATTTATTTTTTCAATATTTCATTATAAAGTTAGTAAAAATATTACTATGAAATTAAATTAATTACATCAGATTTTGAAATTAATCTGTACGGTTATATCTTATCATACTTTGTATAATATTCGATTAATGGAAAATAAAAACATTCAGTAACGTAATTTGTTTTTTCAATATTTCATTATTAAGTTAGCAAAAATATTTCAATTATTTCAAAATGCTTAACGAAATGGTATATTATATATGGTGTGGTATATATATGATATATGCGGTATATTATATTAATATATGGTATGTATGGTATATATGGTAGTATATATCGTATATTATATAAAGTATATACATTTATTAAATATATAATATATAAAACTTACAAATAATAAACTAAAAAAAAATCATATATAGTTGATGCTATTCTTGGAAGTCAAAAGAAATTCTTGTAATATTAAATTAATTTGCCACTCATAAAATATTATTACCACATATTTGCATGTATTTGAGTACACTCAGATTTATGTTACAATAAATTTTATTTCATTTTATTTACTTATTTATTCATTCAAGCCTTTTCATTCTACTTAAAAGGGAATTAAGTCTATCGTCCACAAGCGTTTTATGAACCCCTTCCTCATAAATACGAATTGCGCTACCCTTAAATATGGTCGAATTTACGCAACGCCATTACATTAAAGAAAAGATTTTGAAACTATGCCTAATTAGTAATGATAGTCGTTGATTCGCATGAAGAAACGTTGCATAACATATATTTAGAAGTATAATGGGAAGCGGAATATTTTGTAAAAGTCGTAAAATTCTGAGAATTGGGTCAGTTTACTGTTGTTTGAAAAGAGAAAAGAAAAATGTAGGCAAGTATAAATGAGGATAAATTAGGGGTTTTTTTCAAGAATTTTTGTATAATAAAATTGAAAGAAAAATGATATTTTTCTTCCCACATCGGTAGAAGAATTTAGTATATGTATCCAATTACAGAATTTGTTGGATATGCAATTTAATTAGTTGACTACAGTAACGAAATCTAATTGGTTGTTTTTCTCAGCCGGAAGTACGTCAGTATTCAAAGATTGTAATTGGTTGTCGTATCATATTTAGGTTTGTGAGCTTATTATGGCCACGTTATCTATAGGCTAGTTGCAAGGAATGCAGCAGAATTTTAATTATGTTCTTACGAATGAAACTCACAATATATCAACAATTCTTGATTCTGAAACGTGTAATCAGGCCACTAAAAATGCATTAACTCAAAGTATAAAAAAGTCATATTATGTTTAAATGTCTGAGGCATCCTTTAGATTCAGATATGATCGAAGTGGAAATTTATCAAATCAGAATATGTCATTTAATTGACAGGTATAAGAAATTAGTAAGTAATAAACATATATATGAATTATATTTTTTGGAAAAGGAGAGAAGACTTAGTTACCTGAAAATCGCATTTTTATCCTTTCTTTTTCCTGATTAAAAAAATCTTTCAATTATTAAAATTCGTTTTTAAAGTTCTTTGTCAAAACCATGATTAGGTACTAGCATAGTCCGAATTAAAAGGCAGAAAACAGGAAAATAGAATATGTGAAAATGTTCGGAACTTATATAGCCTTAAATTGGAATTTTTGCAGAAGTATTTTTAGTTTTAGCACGTTGAGTGTCAGCATGAAAAAATAAAAGTCCGTGCAAATTAGAAGTTAAGATAAAGCCTAAAATCGAATAAAAAATTGAAAATGATTGAAAAAATTGAAAAAGAAAATGATTATTTTTAGAATGCGGATATATTGAAATTATTACATATATATTTATTTATTATCTGGATTTGTTATATTTCATATTTAGAATAAATTCAAACTTTAAAATTCGGAGCGAATAAATTTATTATAAAATTATCAAGCCTAAGGTTTTTAGATTTACAAAAGGTTTATTAAAAAAAAATTTCCTTTCTGAATTATTTTTAAAAAATGATCAGCTTTAAGCAGTAATGAAATAATTTAAACATGAATTTAAATAGTATTGCAATTTTATATTGCGAATAAAAGAAATTTATATGTTTATTTATATAAATAATTAAAGCACTAATCATAAAAAAGTCCGATTTTTTTCAATTTGTTAAATTAAATAGAATTTTTTATTAGATATTGATTCCAAAAGTAGTAAAGAAATGTTGCTTAAATATCTAAAGCCTTAAGAAATTTTCCTGAAATTTCAATATTTCAAATGCATTTTGCAAGAGATATTATAAGGAAAAATAAAACATTGCCGCATATCGTGGTTTCGCCTTTAGATAGGAAAGACAACAGGAAAAGAATATTGTATTGAGCAACTAAGATAATAAAAAAATCTTTCATATCTGCTTCCGCATATTTTACAATTTTTATCTTTCCATGAAAAATGATATGACACGTTGCTTTTCAAAGAGTTAAAATTCTTTTCTTTGAATGCTTGAATGGCTGGCAGATAGGCAGAAATAAACGTGAAAAAGTGAAGTTCTCTCCAACTATTCTTAATACTATATTCTTCAATGCCAGAAATAATAAAGTAGTATAAATTTAATGAAAGAACTAAGTCACGAATTAAAAATAAATTTTGTGAAAGTTACAATTTTAGCATAAATAGTTGAAATTTCCACTATGCATTAGTGGTAATATTTGCTTAATTTTAACAGTAAAATTATAATTAATACTTTTTGAATAATAATCTTACTATGGTGAAAAAAACAACCCAAATAAATAAAATCTAGGTGTTTTTTGTTTTTTTTGAAATAATAACCCAAAACATTTATTCAAAAATATGTTTACTTCTTTAAATGTGAATTCAGAAATTATCTGTTACAAAAGTTAAATTTTTCTATAAAAGCGGAGAGTCTATAAGAAATTTTCTCTAATATTTAGCAAAATATTTTGTTAAAAAACATTACTTTACAGTAGATAATTTCATAAAATTCTAATTCAATTAATTTTTTTAATTTAAATATTTGAAAAATTTTTGGGGTCGAACTTTTATTGATATTAATGAATTTTTTAAATCAAAATTCAATTAAAAATTTTAGCGATTTAGAACAAAATGCAGCCACAATAATATTAAATTCAAAAATTCAATCAAAAGTTTTGAATTATACGATTAAATATAAGTTTCATGAAACTTTTTGAAAACCTTTCCTGAAAAATTAGGCAATGTGATAATGTGACCCTGCGATAATTACAAAACGTGATCTAAAAGACTAAATTTTTTCATAGTGTTTCAAATATTTTATTTCGTTACTTTGTATTTGAATAAGTTTAAAATAGAGGGCAGCACAAACAATTGAAGTAGTAGTACCGATATTAAACGATAGATGGCAGCACAACATTAATAGTTTGTGTGTGGCAAGTCAGTGTATATATATATATTACAGCTCTAAAGATTATTTTTTACAAAGTAATTCCTTCAAAAAATAAAAGCCAATTGTTAACTAAATGATACCTGATTCTTCTAAACAAAAGTCAGGGGTTTAAAAAATCTGTCTGTAGCATAAATAATTCGGTAGTTATTATCTGTGTTAAAAACTTTTTCTCCTCCAAATTTTGAAAAGGTAGAATCAATTAAAAGTTAAAATATAAATGCAACTATGAAATAAAAATTATATTCATTGTTCAAATTATTCTTCTCAATTCACACGTAACACAGCCTTGTCACGAAAAACCGTGCAGTTTTTTCCTTCCTTTTTTTTACTTTCGATTGTATTTGTTTTGTGACGTTTAACGCTTATTAAAGGTGTCTTTGTTAGTTTCTTCAACTGATGAACATTTCGTGACACGCTAAATGACATGAGGAGAAACTTTAAGTGCTTTTATTTTTCTCACGGTATCATTTGACCTACATTTCAAATCACGACAGAATACTGATAAGTCAATTAAAAAAATGAATTATCGTGATTTTTCTAACATAAACAGTAATTTTAAAGCACGAAAATGAAGGTATTAATTATCATTAATGTTTTATTGGTTTAATAATCATGGCAAACCGTTTTCAGACGCAAATGCTATCGAATCCAGAATCTTAGGAAATGATTTTTTTTTCTCTCTTTTTCCACAGTTAGCGAATTTTTAAAAAAATAATAATTTGCTTTTATGTAAATCAACAGAATAATTACGTTTTCTAATTCTTAAATATATTATTTGAAAGAAAACTTTCCAGGTGTTAAAAATAACAAATAAATCCTAAATATTAATATTTAATATGCGAGAGTCATAATTTAAGAATTTTTTGTTGGTTGTGCTTGTTTCATTTGCATATTATGTTATTTTTTTTACCTAAAAAGTAGTTGGTAGAAATTTCATAACTTAATATTCGATTAATTCTTTTTTTTTCTAATTAGAATTCTGAATACTGAGATGAGTTTTTAATGTCTTGAAATTTTGAGAAATTGTGCAGAATTTTGTTTCTCATACAAATTTTAAAAAAATCTGCCTGAATCTGTTTATCCGACAGCATAATCTCATAACAGAAATAACTGATCTTAACATCTAAGGCATGCTAGGGTAAGATGTTTACTAGGCCCCCAAAATTTACTCACATGACGTCACAGTCCAATGACAAACTTAACCTACTAACGCTTGATATCACGTTGAATCTTTTTTCCTTAACTAGATATTGACTAGACACCAAAATGAGTTCATGTGATGTCACAGTCACATGACAAGCTTGACAAACTGATCGTGCATGCCAATTAATGCATGATGTGCGTCGTCATCCCCCCTCTCTGTTACCGCTTTAAGAAGTAAACTATACTCCAAAATAAACGCCATAATCATATTACAAACTTAAGTATGCATGTAAACTAATGTACAATAAGATGCATGATGTATGCATGATTTGTAAACGTATGATGCATGTCACATCTCCTCTCCATAAGATTCGTTACTAGATTTCAAAGTTAAATCAAGTAACATAACTGTCACGTGACAAATTAACTGCGCATATCATTCTGCAACGTAACTATTTTTTTCTTCTTGCAGAAAGCGCAAAAGACGCAAACATTATTTCAAGATTCCTTTATGTTATGTGACAAACTTAACTGAAAAAGCCATTCTATGATTTCAATGTTCCGTGAAGTCATGTCCTTCCAGCAAAATACACAAGAGACTGCAAATTTAAATTGGCGCAGCGCATTTAATGAGTCTCATGTGAACATGAATTAATGTTATAGCAAGAAAAAATCACTATGATTTTTCCCTGGAGAAAGGGGAAGAAAATCTTTATAAATAAAAGAAGATATATATTTTTTATTAGAGATAATGAACGAATCGAAATTGGTATATCTGTGAACTTAATTTCATTTTTCCGCCTTGCCATATGTGGTATTAATATTTTTGTAATTTAGAACTTTTTTGTTAAAAGTCTAAGAACGAAGACTATGAAGCCGTTAGCTATTACTAATTTTTAAAAAAAATAAAGAACAAAATAATGCACTTCATAGTTTCATTTGTTTAATCTGCCCCCATAAATAAACAGATGAGTTTCTTTGATTTTTATCTTATCAGCTATCGTCCGCAAAAGGGTGAAGACTGCATCTGAGTAAGCATCAGGTGCTTCGGTCTAACACACAAAGCAAAACATAATAACTGTTGAAAAATAATCTATTTTTACTTAACAGATAAAAATCAAGGCCAATTTTTTGTTATATTCCTAATAATATGATGGCAGCGATAATTTAGAAGATCTAGAAAATGAATAAACAATCTTACAATCGATACAAACTCGAAGCTTCAGTGATTGCATAGTTTGATTATATAAATACTTTTATAGTTTGTGAGGATATTTATAAATAATTAAAACATTAATAATTATTTTAAATATAATATCAGTATTTGGAAAAATGTATTAATAATTGTTATTTCCAGCATATGAAATAAAAATAGAAAGTATTATAATTGTTAAAAAAAAACTCAACCACGATGTTTGGATAAATACTCTTCAAAGCATATAATAGCTCAAAAACTTTTTTTTTTTAATTTTAAGATAGTTTTCTACAAAAAAAAATTCATTTTTTTAAAATTTTTTCTCTAATTTTAACAAGTTTTTAAAAATATTTAAAACATATTTTACAATAATATTTTTCATTGTTTAGATCCAAAATTTAGATACGTATGCATTACGACAATAATAAATAAATTTTATAAAGACACGTCAGCGTCCTGACCTAGAGGTAGCGCGTTCTTCTCCGTGATCCGGGCGTCCCGGGTTCGAGTCCTAGTTCGGACATGGTTGTTCTTCACCCTATGTTCTATTTGCGAGGTGTGTTAAAGAGCCCCCCTGTAAAAAGGGGTTGTACAAGCGGGTATGTTAGTGTGATCTTCACATGAGCTAGAAGTCAGACTTCTGTCCTTGAGTGCTCAGGGGTTTTTACCCTCAGAAGCTACAGCACCCCTTTACGTTGTAACGCGGAAACGACATCATCATAAAGACACATTATGATTATCATATTTACGAATAAATTTTTAAACACATTACAAAGACAGATCAAGTTTAAAAAACTTTGTCATGCTATGATATTTGGACAAAAATTCAAATCCCCTTAATTTTTTTTTATTACATTCCCAAAATTATTATACATTTTACTTATTTAAAAATATTATTTTATGTCACGAACAATTATAGTAGACAAATAATGACTTAACATAAAAATCAACATTACCTGTTCTTGCGGAGGCATCCTATACTCTGGTCGGGCATTATCCAATCCTTGGACCATCCTTCTAGACTGGATGGTCAGCTTGAGACCTTCCTTGATAAGTTGGGTTCTAGTAGCCTGGACCTTGGAAACATCAATCGAATAGGATGGAGGCGAAGAAGCAGAGTGGTAATCTGGTTCAGGCGAAGTCAGGTCACCAAAAGAACCGCTGGACAGATCCGAGGGACTCGGACCACCTGTTAAGCTGATCAGACCTGAGATGATATCTGGGGTGGGAGGTGCCGAACTGTGGCAGTCAGGATCCGAATCGAAAGTGAGCGGTTGGATCTGCTGAGTAGAATCCCTGGTGGAAGGGTAGTAAATCGGTTCCAGAATACTGGTGTAGTGTGGCATGTAGTCCGCAGGGGAGCATGGCCCGTTCGACCCGAACATGGTGATTCATAGAAACGAGATGGCAAGATGCTTTTGACCTTGGGTAAGAATAAAGGAATAATAATGAGTTGAAACGTCATATTGTATTATAAACAATTTCCAGTCGAGTTTCAATGGAAACAAAATTAGAAAATTATATTCTCCATTCCATTTCTACCTGCAAGAAAGGTAGGTAGGAATGAGATCTTAAAACAAAATTCAAAAGTGCCTAGTTCCAAAATTAAAACGGGAATTGTAATGAAATAAATAAATCTTTGCATACAACCTATGTTAAATTGAAGTAAGTCAATGATTTATATTTGCTAATAAACTAAATCGTTGCATAGTAAACACCGTTGAGTTGCTGAACGTTTATGATTCTTTTTGATTTATTTAAGACTGTGAACTT
The DNA here is from genome assembly GCA_026543865.1 of Argiope aurantia. NCBI lineage: Eukaryota > Metazoa > Arthropoda > Arachnida > Araneae > Araneidae > Argiope > Argiope aurantia. Next base: position 10,179 of record JAPMOR010106945.1, read on the forward strand.
TAACTTCGCCTCTATCTTTCGTGTCAGATATTCCATTATTGGGTTATCTTTATGATGCCTTTTCGCGCGCAACTAATTGCATTATCATTTTTTATGGAAAATTAGTTATTCTGATGCAATACCTTTTTTGGATTCTGTATGCTTAATACCCATAATGGATTTTGTGCCACTCCTTAGACAAGCAAATTTCGTTATTGGATTTGTTTAACTACAAATGAACTTTGTGTGCGAATTTTACCTTGCAAAATTTACTTCTTAGTGAGTTAACGTTTGTGATTTGGTACTTTTTGGATTATTCAATCGTCGTACCTAGATCAACTCTTGTGATTTTA
>JAPMOR010106949.1:0-92663 GCA_026543865.1 Argiope aurantia
CATTTCCGCGACCACAATTTTCTTTTCGATTTCTCTTTTTCTTTTAGTACTGTTCCCAGGATAATGCACAATAGCGCTGTCTCAGCAAAATCCATTTTGCACCGAGCAATTCAACAGAATCCAACAACTCGTATGAAATGAGAAAACTGCAGATATTCACTAAGTAGAAGTAGTGAAAAAAGAGCGATAAATGCACCATAAAGTACACCATTCATTTTAGGTTTACCAGACAGCAAATGCTCAAGTGACGTACACTTCGTCTACACTTTCGTGGTCGTTTGTAAACGATAGTGTAGACGGTATTTTGCCGTGTGATAAGGCCTTAACCCGGCTAGTACGGAGTTATTCAAAGCAGTCCTGGATCCGCTCATATGCAAGTTGCAGCGAAGTGGTTTGGTAGTTATGCTCCGTGGGACTTCCCAGCGTCTGGGTCCTCGGTTTCGCCGACGACATGATCGTCGTGGCAGAAAGCGTTCAGGGAATGTCTGGGCAACTGGCGATAGATTCTGACTTTTGCCAGGAGTTCGGATTGGAACTGAATGTCCGGAACTGTAAATATCTGCTATTTCGGCGTACCCGCGAATGTGTGGTCGTGGATACTGCTGTCAAGTGGTCGATTGAGGATAGATTTCCCAGATAGTTATCGAGGATACAATGAAGTACCATGGTGTGGAATTCACCCCCTTTCGAGGACCACGCACGTTCGACCTAGAAGGACGTTTACGGGAAATGATTGATTGATAGTTTGAGTTTTTATGGCGCAAGAGCCATGATGTTGGCTATGCTGCGCCAAACAATGGGTAAAATTATCTCATTTTAAAACACTTATCGAAGAGAAGATGAGGGGAAGCTAAAAAGTAAACAAAATTTAAATCAATGGATAAAACTTTATGGACTTTAAAAAAGCAAAAATTTGGACATGAGGTGTCTTATCAAGCAGGGAAGATATTGAAGGGCAAGACTTTTGAAAAAACTGTAAACGCTGAAAATTGAAATTTGGACATTCTGATAAAATATGTTGAACAGACATTTGGCAATGGCATCGCGAACACAGTGGTGGCTGTTCACCTAACAACAAATGAATATGGGTGAATCGAGTGTGTCCAATTCGTAATCGTGTTAAAACAGTATCTGCTTTTCTGTTCGCTAATGAGGGCCAAGGTTGCACATGGGGTTTGATAATATGAAGTTTGTTGTTTGTCTCCATGTCTCACTGTCTTTGCCAGTTAGAATATAGAAGCCTTTTAATGTGTTTCTTTATGTCGTTCACAGGAATATTTGTAGTTATTGAAGTTGTCGCCAATTTGGCAGCCTTATCTGCCTCTTCATTGCCCATAATTCCAACATGGGATGGTACCCAACAGAATAAAATAGTGTAACTACGAGATGTTAGTTTATCTAAAATATCTAAAATTTTTAAAACCAAAGGATGAGGATTACATGATTGTAGAGAATTTAAAACACTGAGAGAGTCCATATAGATGATAAAATTTTTATCCCGGTTATTAGAAATTTCTTCTAAAGCATATAAAAGAGCACTTATTTCTGCAGTAAAAACTGAACAGGAGGGGTGAAGTTGAACGAAGAAACTATATGAGGAAAAACAACAGCAAAAGAGACATGAGCAGCCGATATTGAGCCGTCTATAAAAACTGGAATAAAATTTTGATATTTTTCTCTGTGTTCTAGGAAAATTTCTTGAAAAATGATATTTGCTGTATCAGACTTGATAAAAGTTTGAAAAGGATTTAAATATTGTACTGGAGGGATTTTCCAAGGTGGAAAAGAATTTTCCGGCTGAGGAGCTGCATGCAGATACAGTAGATTAAGGTCTGAAAGAATATTATGAACCCTCGTAAAAAAGACAGGGATGAATGATTTTCGGGCGTCTTGCAAGCGAGCTAAAAAAGGGCGAAGTTTAAAATCATGAAATGGATGATTAATGTTCGATTGAATTTTAAAATAATAATGAAGGGATGAAAATTGTCTTCTTAATTCAAGAGATGGTTCATAGGTCACAACATACAAGCTTTTAACAGGGGATGTCCTAAAAGCACCTGAACAAAGACGGAGAGCTATGTGATGAATAGGATCCAGTTTTTGTAAAATGCTTTTTCTAGCAGATCCGTATATTGAGGAACCATAATCCAGCTTGGAAAGTACAACGGCCTTGTATATTTTAATCATAGAATTTCTGTCGGCTCCCCATGCTGTAGTTGATAAGACTTTTAAAATATTTAAAGACTTTTCACACTTTTTACGTAAAAGTTTTATATGAGACTGAAAGGTGAGTTTTTTATCAAAGATAATGCCCAGAAATCCAATTTCATTTAAAAACGGTACTGGCTGATCATACAGTTTCAGATCAGGATCAAAATGAAGGTTTCGTTTCCGACAGAAGTGCACACCAGCCGTTTTCAATGTTGAGATGGTAAAACCATTAGTGTTCGTCCATTGGGTAATATTATTGATTCGATCTGCAATTGTCTTTGTATAAAATTCATATGCATCCCTGTACAAGAGATATACAGGTCGTCAACATATAAAAAACCCTTCACAGAAATTGGAAGTAGTTTTAAAATGTTATTTATTTTTAAAATAAAAAGAGTGACGCTTAAAACGCTGCCTTGGGGAACACCTTCCTCTTGTACAAAAGAATCTGAAATTTCAGATTCCACCTTAACACGGAATTTTCTAAGTTTTAAAAAATTTCTAATAAAAACAGGAAGATTTCCTCTTAGTCCCAGATCATATAAATCTTTTAAAATTCCATATCTCCAAGTTCGGTCGTATGCCTTTTCGCTGTCGAAAAAAATGGCAACTAAGTGTTTTCTTTGTAAAAAAGCTAGGCGAATGTCGGATTCGAGAGCAAGAAGATTATCAAGAGTGCTCCGTCCTCTTCGGAATCCACTTTGCGACGGGTGAAGTAAGTTATTTGTCTCCAGATAAAAAATAAGCCTTCGATTTATCATTTTTTCTAGCAATTTACAAAGACAACAGGTCAAAGCTATGGGTCGATAATTTGATGGATTTGTTGGATCTTTGCCTGGTTTTAGTAAAGGAATTATTATAGCTTGTTGCCAAAAAGTAGGAAAATATTGTTCTTGCCAGATACGGTTATAAAGATATAATAAGCTTTTTTTCGACTCTCTTGTTAAGTTTTTTATCATAGCGTAACTAATGTTGTCAGGACCGGGAGAAGAATCATGGACAACGGCAAGGCACGATTGGAATTCGAAAAACGTAAAATCGCTGTTGTAGGGCAAATTAGTTTGAGAATTAAAATTTAGTTTTTGCTTTTCTGCTTTCTCTTTGTATTTCAAAAACGCAGGAGGATAATTTTTACTGCTGGACGTATGAGCTAATGTTGAAGCTATGGAATTTGCAATGTCTTTTGTGGATGATATGGTGTTACCTTTATCAATTAAAATTGAAACATGATTAGAATGAGAAGCACCTGAAGCTTTTTTAACTTTATTCCACAAATGATGGCTAGATATTGTTGAAGTGATACCAGAAACGAATTTTTGCCAAGAAATTCTTCTACTACGTCGCTGGATTTTTCTCGATTCTGCTCTAGATTTTTTAAATTTGATAAAATTTTCAATAGAGGGATAACGGCGAAAAATATTCCATGCCTTTTTTTGTCTTTTATATGCTTGTTGGCAATTGGCATCCCACCATGGCTTGTTTTGCTTCCTACGAACTCCAGATTTCTTTGGAATAGCATTATCTGCTGCCTCAATTATAATACTGACAATATGTTTCAGAGCTTCATCAATAATGGAAGATTTAATTATTTCTGAATTGATATTAGCCAGAGAGGTGAATTTTTGCCAGTTTGCTGCATTTAAAACATATTTGGATGGTCGGAATGAACTAGCTGCATTGTGCCTACTGTCGGTCAAAATTAAAGGAAAATGGTCGCTATTGTAAAGATCGTTGTCAACAGTTAAACTGAAAAAAGGCAATTAAGACGGAGAGCAAATAGCGAGATCAACAGAATGAAAAGTTCGTGTTGGTAAATGAAAATGCGTTTTTTCGTCAGAATTTAAAATGCATAAATTATGATCTGCGAGAAATTGTTCGATTTGCTGACCACGCGAATTTGATTCAGAGCTTCCCCAAAAGGGACTATGACCATTAAGATCTCCCAAAATAATGAATGGAGAAGGTAATTGGCAAAACAAATTATTTAGGTCCGTTTGACTGATTTGTTGTTTAGGTGGCAAATAGAGGCTATAGACAGTTATTAAATTTTTCATCTGAATTCGTACAGCTACAGCTTGCAAATTAGTGTTCAGATTTACTTGCATTGATGGAATATTCGTAGCGACAAGAATTGCCACGCCCCCAGAAAATCGGTTTTGAATATTGTGCTTGCTGAAATTTTTGTAATGCCGTATGTTCTGCTTGTCTGTTTTAAGGTAGGTTTCCTGGAGTGCAATGCAGGCAGGATGGTATTTGTTTATAATGTCTCTCAATTCTGAAGATTTATTCATGTACCCTCGGCAATTCCAAGAGGCGAATGTAGACATAAAGATTAAAAAAGAGCAAGGGAAAAAAAGAGATTGCCTTCAGTAAATAGAAAAAATGAAGGTGAGAGAACATAAACCTTTAGGCTTTTTTAAAAATTTGGATTTAAAATAGTCCGATGAAATATTAGTGGGATCAGAATCCACTCTGTCTTCATCCATATCACTGATACTATCGTCAGATGGATGAATTTTAAAATGCTCTTCCTTTTCTTCAGTTTTATTTGTTTCTTTTGCTTTGGGTGTCTTTTTTTCTTTGAGCATTTTTTCCTTCATTAAAACTTTTTTCCGTTTTGTCTTTTTAAGAGAAGAGGAAGAAGTTTCTTCCCAAGATTTTTTTATTTCCAGAAGGGCAAGGTAGTCAGTCTTTTTTATAGTTATGGTGTCAGGATCTGCTGTGCGGATTGCAGGAGTATTTGTTTCTATATTTATTAATGGTTGGTTTTGTGAATTGCGTGGTTCTGAAGTTGAAACGGTTGAATTTAACGCTGATGAATATGAGAAATTTCGTTTTGGTGTTCTTTCGCCTACTATTTTGCGTGCTTCTGAAAATGAAATACCTTTTGTTATTTTGATGGTTTGAATTTCTTTTTCTTGTTTGTAGCGTGGACAAGAACGGAAGTAAGATGGGTGATCGCCTTGACAGTTATAACATTTTTGTGTGGTAGATGTAAAGCTTTTACTATTGTGATCTGGGAGGGAGCATCGAGCGCAAATTTCTTTATCTCCCCTGCAGGCTGTAATAGAATGACCAAATTTTTGGCATTTAAAGCAGCGGAGTGGTTCTGGAATATATGGTTTAACTGGGCAATTGATATAGGCTATTTTTACAGATTTCGGTAAAACTGGAGTATTGAATGTTAGAATTAAATGTTTAGTAGGAATATTTTGATTATTTTTTTAATTATAATCCTGCGAACTGCTATTACTTTTTGATCTTTTAAATTATCCAAAAGGTCCTCTTCAAGATCTCTCTGGAATTCTTTTTCAGATACGACACCTCTGGAATAGTTTAGGAAACGGTGGGAAGAAACAGTGACATCGATGTCCCCTATCTTTTTTAACTTTGTAATATTTTGAGACTGTTCGTTGTTTTTTACTTCAATAAGCAGGCATCCATTATTTAACTTTTTTATATTTTGTACTTCTCCGACAACGCCAAGTATGGATTTATGTATCAAAATTGGTGACACAAATTTTAAAGATGACTTTTCTGAATGAACAACAAAAATTTTTGAAAAAGCATTACTGTGGTGAAGAACATTAGTACCCATGCGATATAGAAAAGAATTCGGGCCCGACGGCATCGCCCACCACGGAGCCCAACAAGGGATGGCAGTTACCGGCTCTAGAAGATCCCAACCTCGGCACTTGCCATAATGCTAGCCGGAACCTATACGCTTGTAGTCACCCCCGGGGACAGTGACCACCCTTAACGCCAAGCCCAAGGAGTGACCCCTTCGCTTGATCCCCTTGAGCAGCCCAGTTAGATGCCTGGGATACCGGCCGATTGATACACCGGAGACCGAAATGTACCACCCGTCTAATGGGTCGCCACGCACGGCAAACACGTGGGGGTATTTGCTGTCCATGAGAAGCAGGAAGCAAACAGAGCGGCGACAGCTTCTCATGGAGAGCTCCCTCGCCTGCCCTCGAGGGAAAGAAAAAAAAAGGTGACAGCAGAAGGCGCAGAAGAGTGTAAACCTAAAGGCAGTAAAGATCCCTGGGTACCTCGGGATTGGGACACCCGTACTCACCTATAGTAGGTGAGCCCCTGAGGGATACGGGAAATGATAGAGAGCATCGGGGCAAGAGATACCGGTCTTAAGTCGGACCAGCGTGTTATAGTACATTTGCTGTAAACGACTCCTCCATCAAATAATGTGCTGTCTCGTTTTCGGGACAGACCTAGACTGGTTTATGGTTTATGGTTTATGAGGTTTAATGGCACAAGAGCCAATCTTGGCTAAACTGCGCCAAACATATGGTCAAAAATAAATCATATCCAGCAACAAGAATAGTATTTAAAAACAGACCTAGACTGTCTAGATCGGATGGTGCGAATGGCGGTTCAACATTAGGTAAAGCTGCCTCCATCCGCGACGGATGGAATTTTGTAGGTAGCACATAAGGATGGCGGTCTCGCTATTCCGAAATTGAAGTCTGGACTGCCCCATAATCTCTTCCCCATAATCCCCATAATCTCTTTTGGTCCCTATAAGCTTCACGACAAGCGTCGTTCCATCACGGTTTGTGATATTTTCGTGGAAAAGACGAGCGCTTAGGTTGGTTGGTTGGTTGGTTGTTTCGGTTTTTTCTGGCGCAAAAGCCATGTTTGGCCATGCTGCGCCAAGCAAATGGTAATAAAAATGGCCGACAATAAAACCACACACATTAAATATAAAAACGAAAGGGATCAGCGTGAAAATGCAGGAAATTAATTTGCAATTATGTTAATGATTTTAAAAAAAATACTGATGTGATGAAAGTGTTACAATGAAGCAAAGTAAAAAGGTGAAACATGAATAAAAGTCAAAATTACTAAATAGAAGAATAAAAGCCAATGGTTTTTAGAAATCTGAAAATATTTGGGTGGTGTGTTTCACCCACCAGGTCCTGTAATTTAAGAGAAGACGAGTAGAAAATTCTTCGACGATGAACATTAAAATCGGGACATTCGATTAAGATATGTTCAATACTAAAAGCAATGTTACAAGTGGTACACATTGGCACCCTTTCACCGACGATGAGGTGACGATGAGTATAGCGAGTATGTCCTATACGGAGGCGCGTCAATTTCACATCAGCCTCCCGTATAGGTAGAGCAGGCCAAAACCCAATTGTGGGTTTTATTGAATGTAGTTTGTTCTGGATCTGCAGATCCCATGATTTTTGCCAAGTTGTAAAGACTTGATAAATAAATAAATTTTTGACGTCACAATATGGGAGGGCCAGAGACAGAGATGTTGATGCAGATTTAGCTGCAACATCAGCTTTTTCGTTGCCCGAAATACCGACGTGACTCGGAACCCAGCAGAGAAGAATATTAAAGCCCCTATTTTTTAGTTTCCGCAGGTTAAACAAAATTTCACAAGCGACTGGATGCATATGGTTGTGGAAATGAGCAAGTGTTTCCAAAGCACTCATACTGTCAGTATATAAGATAACACTACGCTGAGTAGAGAGTGAAATTTCCTGTAGTGCGTAAAATATTGCTACCAACTCAGCAGTGAAAACAGAAGAAACGTTGTTTAGACGATAGCTGAGTGTATCAGATGGAGTTACAATGGCACAACCAACATATCCATCTGATTTTGAGCCATCTGTAAACACTGGGGTAAAAGAAGAATACTGAGAGCGGTGCTGATGAAAAAGTTGTTGGAAAATAACAGGATCAGTTGAAAATTTATCAAACCCCAAGAAAGGGTTCAAAAAGGAAAAATTGGGAATATCCCAAGGAGGAAAAGAATAAAAATCAAGAAATTTAATGGCAACGTTATTAAGGTCCGAGTCGAGCAGGGAATTTTTGACTCTCCGACAAAAAGGAAGAATATGATAAGGTCGGGCATCATAAATTCTTTGAAGGTTTTCAGGAAAACCCATGCAATGAATGGGATGGTTTGGAACAGATTGTGCACGAAAATAAAACAAAGTAGATAATTTTTGACGCCGCAAACAAAGTGGCAACTGGTGACAAATTACATATAAACTCTCAACTGGAGAAGTGCGGAAAGCACCAGAGCAGATCCTGAGAGCAGAGTGATGGACAGTATCAAGATGTCTCAAAACAGAAGGGCGGGCAGACCCATAAACCATACAGCCATAATCCACTCGTGAGAGAATGACCGCTTGGTATATACGGAGTAGTGAGGTTCGATCGGCTCCCCAGGATGTTTTGGAGAGAACTTTTAAGATATTCAATTTTTTTTCGCATCTCTTCCTCAAGTTTAATATATGTGGAAGGAAAGTGAGTTTACGATCGAACGTCACTCCCAAAAATCTGACTTCAGTCACAACTGGAATTGGTGTATCGCGTATCTTTACAACAGGATCTAAATGCATATTCCTCTTCTTACAGAAGTGAACACATTGACTCTTCTCAGGAGAGATAGTGTGACCATTTTTATTACACCAAGTAACCACTTTATTAACTGCATTTTGCAATTGCTGTTCGATTAAATTCATGTTACTACCTTCGCATGAAATCTGCAGATCATCAACATAGAGACTGGCTTGGACAAATGAAGGCAAATACTTTAAAATTTGACTAAGATGCACAATAAAAAGCGTGACGCTGAGGACACTTCCTTGCGGAACACCCTCAGCCTGTATAAAATGATTTGAATAAAAACCACCAACACGAACTCGAAACATACGATGAGATAAAAAGTTCTTTAAAAATATAGGCATGTTTCCTCTAAAATTAAATTTAAAAAGTGTAGAAAGTATGCCATAGCGCCACGCACGGTCATATGCTTTCTCAATATCAAAGAAAATGGAGACAAGGTGGTTCCTCCTGACAAATGCGTTTCTAATTTGGGTTTCCAATAAAATAAGATTATCAAAAGTTGATCTGCCTCTACGGAAACCACTCTGAAACTGGGGTATGCATCCTTGTTTCTCCAATTCGAAGATTAGTCGAGCATTGACCATGCGTTCAAAGGTCTTGCAAAGACAATTGGTAAGGGCAATAGGTCTATAGTTCAGAGGGTTTGATGGATCTTTTCCTGGTTTTAGAATTGGAATTACAGTAGCTTCGCTCCATTGTTTAGGGTATTTATGTTCAGTCCAAATTCTGTTAAAAAGTAGCAACAAATTAGATAAGGAGGTTTCATTTAAATGGCGAAGCATGCTATAAGTTATTCCGTCTGGCCCCGGACTTGTGTCTCCGGCTTGAGACAGAGCCGTTGTCAATTCAAACATCCTGAATTTACAGTTGTATGAATGAGTGCTTAGGTCATTAAAGTGCAGAGGCAACCGTTCCGCGGGATTCTTAATCGCCAGAAACTCCGGGCTGTAAGAATCGATTGCGGAAACTTGTGCGAAGGCATGACCGAGAATATTAGCTACGTCTAATGGGGAGGAATGCACTAAATTTCCTATTTTTAAAACAGGAATAAAAGTTTCGCTATAGATCCCATTTGCAGCTTTTATCCTTTTCCACAAAAGTTTGGGGGAAGTTGAGGATGTGATCGAAGACACAAACTTGATCCAAGATTCCCTCTGACTACGTCTGCGAATGCGTCGAGCTAAGGCTTTGGCTTTCTTAAAAGCGACAAGATTTTCCGTCGTAGGGTACCTTCTAAAAATATTCCAGCGTTTTTTCTGATTCTTATAGCTATCGCGGCAAGCTTCATTCCACCACGGTCTGCGAAATTTTCTCAGACGTGGGGAGGTCTTTGGAATGGTGGCATTTGCAGCACTTATTATACTGTCAACGACTTGTTGCACTGCTTCCGTGATATCGTAAGTATTGACCATGATCTCGGTGATTTCTGCCAAATGAGTGAAAGCTTCCCAGTCTGCTCGCTGGAATAGAAAACGCGGAGGACAAGGGGTCGCACCGCCGCTATCAGCATGTGAAACCATAATGGGGAAGTGATCACTATTGTAAAGATCTTTGCTTACTGCAAAATTCAGCAATGGCATGAGCTCAGGAGAACATATGGCCAAATCAACACTATGGAAGCTGCGTGTGGGTTCATGAAAGTAAGTCTTCTCATCATTATTAAGGAGACAGAGAGAGTTATTAGAAATAAATTGCTCGATCTGTCGCCCACGAGAGTTAGTACTTTCTGAACCCCACCAAACACTATGCCCGTTGAAATCGCCTAAAATAATAAGTGGTTTAGGAAGCTGGTCCACTAAATTGTCAAGATGTTGTTGACTAAGGACATCATGAGGCGGTAAATATATACTACAGACTGTGACTAATGTTCGTGTGTGAACTTGCACAGCAACAGCCTGTAGAGGTGTATGTAAAGTAAGAGGTGTACTCGGATATAGATTTGAAGTGAAAATACAGACACCACCAGAACTCCGAGATCCTGTGTCTGTATCTTTCCTAGTACAGTTATAACCGCGCAATTTTAATGGAATATTGGGTGTTAAGAAGGTTTCTTGAACACCTAAACAAACTGGATGAAATTTGTTTAATATTGTCTTGATGTCTGGAAGTTTGGAACGAATGCCGCGACAATTCCAAGAAAGGAAGGTACCCATTAAGAAAGAGGTTTTGATGAAGAAAGAGGACGTGCATTTGTTGGAGTTGCTAGATCTTCGCAACTCATATCAAGTGAGTCTTCATCCTCAGATGGATGGAGCTTAAAATCTGGGTTGGTTATCGTGTCACCAAAAATGGTGGTTAAATCCTTATGTACTACATTTTGATTCGCTAATCCCAAAGCGACTGAATTCCGTAGATTCGATTTTTTGAACTTTACGGAAAGATCTTTTTGCGAAAGTCCACGTTTCGCGAGTTTCAGTGTCAGTGAGGTCTGAGATTTATTCTTACGGGCTTTTCTATATGTATCAGGATCTTGTTTAGAAGAAACTGGAGCATTTTTGTTTGAGCTATCAGAATCGGAATCTGATGTTTTTTCTGGAGGCTTTGATGTCGAATTTTGTTTCTTGCAGTTGGCACAAGAACAGTTTGAGCAAAAGGAATTTTTAACAACGGAAGAATAGCTTATTCCAGGAGTAGGAGTCTGATTTTCAACCCTACGCCTTGCTTCTGGATATGTTAAATCTTCTTTTATTTTAATGGTAATAATTTCTTTCTCTAGTTTCCAGCGCGAGCAAGTTCGAGAGTAAGAGGGATGGTCGCCATCACAGTTCATACACTTTTCTTGTGCGGTACACTGTTGGCTATCATGCCCTTTTTCGGCACAACGGACGCAAGTGACTGTCCCGCGGCAATTAACCTTCGAATGGCCAAAACGCTGGCATTGGAAACACCTTAATGGATTTGGAATGTATTGGCGAACTGGAAGCTTTATGTAACCTGCATATATGGATTCCGGTAATTTGGGACTATGAAAGGTGAGTATATAATGTTTTGTCGGTAAGAGCTGGCCATCTCGTCGAATTGTAATTTGGCGAACATTAGTCACACCTTGCTTCTTTAATTCTGAACTTATTTCTTCTAAAGGGACGTTATACAGTTCTCCGCAAGTTATGACACCTTTGGAGAAGTTGAGCGATGTGTGAGGACTTACAGAAACGGGTATGGTGGCTAGAGCTTTCAGTTTGAGGATATTTTGAGCCTGTTTTTTGGTATCGACTTCTACTAGTAAGTCACCAGAACGCATTTTTCTAATCAAGATTACCTCACCGACGGTAGCTGCGACAGCTTTTTGGACAAGGAATGGTGAAACGGAATTGAAAGTTTCTTGCGATTCAGAAACACGTTTAATGACAAAATATTTATCAAAATATTGAGAAGTGGTGTCAGAAAATTTGATAACTTTACGCCCACTGAAGGGACCACGTTTGGAGGAGCCCATACGATATTACAAATGATTCGGGTCCGACGGCACCGCCCACCACGGAGCCCAACAAGGGAAGGCAATTACCGGCTCTGGTCATTCCCAGCCTCGGCATCCACCCTAGTGCTAATCGGTACCTATACGCTGGAAGCTACCCCCGGGGACAGTGACCACCCTTAACGCCAAGCCCAAGGAGTAGCCCCTTCGCTTGATCCCTAGCAAACTAACCACTCAGGTGGTTAGCGACCAGCCGATTGATACACCGGGGACCACAGTGCACCACCCGTCTAATGGGTCGCCACGCACGGCCAACACGTGGGGTTTTGGCTGTCCATGAGAAGCAAGAAGCAAACAGAGCGGCGACAGCTTCTCATGGAGAGCTCCCTCGCCTGCCGTCGAGGGAAGAAAAAAACAGCAGAAAGCAGAAGGCTCAGTGGAGAGTAAATATAAAGGGAGTAAAGATCCCTGGGAACCTCGGGATTGGGACACCCGTACTCACCTAGAGTAGGTGAGCCCCTGAGGGGGACGAGCGCTTAGGAATTGTAGCATTCGCTGCACCAATGATACAGTCAATAACATTTTGAACCGCATTAGTAATACTAGTGGGAGTAATTATTTCCTCTGTAATCATCGCTTTCTTAGTAAATGTACCCCAGTCTGCCCTCTGAAATATGTAAGTCGGTGGATATTGTTGTGTAGTATTATTCTCATCAGCTTGGGAAACGATCAAGGGGAAGTGATCGCTATTATACAGATCACTTGCTACTATAACGTTCAGCAAAGGAAAAAGTGCTGGAGTGCAAAGAGCTAAATCAACAGAATGAAATGTACCTGTAGGTTCATGGAAATAAGTCTTCTCGTTATTATTGAGCAGACAGAGACAGTTATCAGAAATTAATTGTTCTATCTGTCGCCCACGAGAATTTGTTCTATCAGAACCCCACAAGGTACTGTGTCCATTGAAGTCGCCAAGTAGTATGAAAGGCACTGGAAGTTGATCTATCAGAACATTAAGATCGTTTTGAGAGATGACATCGTTTGGTGGTAGATAAATACAGCAGACTGTAACTAAAGTTTTGACGTGCACCTGTACAGCCACAGCCTGCAAAGAAGTTTGTAGGTTTAGGATAGTACTGGGATAACTGTTGGAGGTCAAAATGCATACTCCGCCAGAAGATAAGCCAGTAACGTTATCCTTTCGGACACAGTTATATCCACGTATCTTCAAGTGAACATTTGACTTCAAGAATGTTTCTTGAAGCGCTATACAAACAGGGTGTGTGGAATTCACGAGAGCTTTGAGGTCCTCAAGTTTTGTTCTAATTCCACGACAATTCCAGGAGATAAAAGGGGCCATTAAATTGTGGGAGGAGGACTGTATTCAACGCCAGTGAACCGAGTTGCTGACTGTTCGCAACCCATCTGGAAATCCTCATCATCCTCTGAAGAATGTATTTTTAACAGCTCAGAATTAGATGTATTTCCAAATAAAGAAGGCAAGTCCTTAGTGGCAAGACCAGCTTTGCCTATCTCAAGAGCAATTGATCTTCGAGATTTCAACTCTTTTAGGGAAGTACCTGTCCTTGAAAATGTCAAAGTCAAAGACTTTTGGGCTTTTGATATGCTTTTCTTTTTCTTAAAGTTAGACTGTTTTGTTTTTATTGGACTTGTAATTAAGTCTGAATCAGAATCGGTTGATAAAATGGTGACAGGCTTTGTTTGCACCTCAGAATTTCTGAGAGACTTTGTTACGCGGAGGCGTAGCTACGACCTTCTGTTGGAGTCTGCGCTAACACCAGTTTTCTGGCTTCTTTAAATGATACATCATTTTTACTTTCGTGGTTACAATCTCTTTCTCGAGCTTCCATTTGGGACAGGCTCGTGAGTAAGAGGTATGCTCTCCCTTGCAATTTGTGCATTTTTCTTTTGATGTGCAATCAGTGCTCTCGTGACCAACTTGTGCACAACGAGCACATGTAAACGTGCCACGACAATTAGCCTTTGAATGGCCAAAACGCTGGCACTTAAAGCATCTCAAGGGATTGGGAATAAATGCCTTCACAGGTAATTTGATGTATCCAGCTTTTATCGATTCTGGTGCTTTAGGGGAATTAAATGTAAGAACTAGATGCTTCGTTTCAAGAAGTTTTCCGTCACGTCGAATAGTAATACGACGGCCATGCGTCACTCCTTGCGAGCTTAGTTTCTGAGATATTTCCTCCAATGAAACGTTAAACAATTCACCACATGTTATAACACCCTTGGATGAATTGAGTGTTCGATGTGCACTCACGTTTACTGGTATAGTAGCTAGCGCTTTCAATTTCAGCAGTTGTTGAGATTGCTTGCGAGAATTCACTTCTACAAGCAAGTCCCCAGAACGCAATTTTCGAATTGAAGAAACTTCTCCAACTGTACTTGAAATAGCCTTTTCAACTAAGAATGGTGAAACTGTATGAAAATTTTCCTCTTCTTTGACTCTTTTAATTACAAAAAATTTTTCAAATGGTTTTTCGACTGAATTTGTTACAATTGGTTGCCCACCGAAGGGAGCACGTTTGGTTTTGCCCATACGACATTAGAAGTGATTCAGGCCCGACGGCACCACCCACCACGGAGCCCAACAAGGGATGGCAGCCACCGGCTCTAGATGTCTAGCCTCGGCACTTACCATAGTGCTGATCGGTACCCATACGCTGGGAGTCACCCCCGGGGACAGTGACCACCCTTAACGCCAAGCCCAAGGAGTGACCCCTTCGCTTGATCCCCTTGAGCAGCCCAGTCAGATGCCTGGGATACCGGCCGATTGATACACCGGAGACCGAGATGTATCACCCGTCCAATGGGTCGCCACGCACGGCCAACACGTGGGGTTTTTGGCTGTCCATGAGAAGCAAGAAGCAAACAGGTCGGCGACAGCTTCTCATGGAGAGCTCCCTCGCTTGCCGTCGAGGGAAGGAAAAATTAAGCAGATAGCAGAAGGCGTAGGGGAGTAGAAACATAAAGGGAGTATAGATCCCTGGGTACCTCGGGATTGGGACACCCGTACTCACCTAAAGAAGGTGAGCCCCTGAGGGGCGTGACGAGGGCGGAGCCAGGAGCCAACTTCTGGTGAACGTACGGTATTTCATATATAAAGTGGGTCTGAAAATTAAGTATGCACCACTCACTCTCTTCTTTAAAGGTGTAAAAATATGATACAAACGTACCATTTAAGCTTAATATTCAAAGAAACATTAAAGAATACATTTAAGAAATATATTGGGTTAAAAACAAATAGGCAATCTTCAGAATGTTTTAATTACACAATTTTCTTGTGTAAACACAAAATTCGAAGTCATTGAGTCAATTGAGCATACATCTAAAGAATTTTTGAGTTAATCACCATTTTTTCAGATGAAAATTTTCTTTAAAGCATTCGGCAGTTGCACTTCAAGCAAATAAACGTAATGAGTTTTTTTTTTTTTTTTTCCATTATAAGAACTCTTGAAATAAATTCTGGGTGGGAAACTTCTGAGAACGCAAGTTGCTTAGTCATCACGTGGTCGAAAGATGGCAATTATCTTCGAGAAATTTATTCATTGTTTGGAGAAAGTCTTAGTTGCCTCCAAAAATTACTACAGAAGTCTCATAGTATGGGATATGTGACTGACCAATATTCCACGAAGAAAGTGTTGAGTATTGCTGCAGAGAAGCAACCACTTACACCATTGATGTCCTCAGCAATTGGAAAAAAGCTTTCAGCAGAAAATATTTGGCGTGTTCTTCTATATTGCAGGATTTCATGGCCGTACTCCAATGAGATCGCCACTTTTTAGTTGCATCAATAGGAAAAAGAGGTTCTCTTTAGCAAAAGAACGTATTTCAAAGCCAGAATTATTCTGGAACTGTTTTATTTTCTCTCATGAAAGCAAATTAGGTTTCGAAACTAAATATTAATTTCTTTATTGTAACAGATTTAATAAAATTGTATACTCATTTTTGTGGTACTCTTTTACATTTAAGGTAATTTACATTTGTGGTACATTTTGTGTGTACATTTACATTTGTGGCACATTTTACATTTTGTGGTACTCTTTTACATTTCATATTTATTTATTTTTATAAAAAAATTAAGTTTATAACATTTTTTTTCTTCATATTTTGGATATGGAATGAGCCTGAGTATCATTAGTAAAAAACACAATTTCTTTAAAGCAAAATTTAGCCTGTTAGGCAAAGTATAGTTTATAAATTCAGGTGTATACTCAATTTTGGAACCGACTGTATATTATATATAGTTATAGGCACACACTTTGTTGTTTAACCCCTGGAAATGGAATTAATAGCAAAAAATACAGAAATAAAAATGCATTCAGATAGTATAATAGGTTAGGTTTAAATTACCTCAACATGAATAATAAATATCACAGTAATCAGTATAATAACAGAGAAAAAATAAGTTAGTCCAGAATTTCACAAAAAGAAAGGACATACTTCGGATGCTGTAGATGAATGCAAAGCAGTAAACAAAGCAAACAATAGTTCAAGAAATTACAAGAAAAGTAAGCATTAAAGTGAGTAAATCATGCATGAGAAATTACTTTTCTTCTTGGTTTATTTCCAATTCCTTAATTTATGTTTGTCATATATTATTCCTTGTTCTTAATTGTTGTTTCCTTTAGGCTATTTTTATTACCACTTAGGGTCAATACATAGTTTTAGAAACACAGATGTAAAATACATCTAAAGTAAAATTTGTCTACTTGTTTATATTGTGTGGTGCTACATTCCTAGAAAATATAAATTAAGGTTAGTGATATGCTGACCATCCACAGCATTGTAAGTATTCCCCCCCCCAAAAAAAATTGTAAGAACTAATTTCAAATCTAGAATATAAATATTTAATATGAAAATCGTTGGTTTTGCCACTCATTATGCAAATGACAAAGTTTATTTACAAAAGATTTTCTTTTGGATTGCCAGTCAATCCACTGAGTAAGATATTGTGTATTTAAATTTATTTCTTGTAAAAATGCTTCAGTACACACATCACAGACATTCAGTTTTAAAATCATAGTAATGCAACAACACCTTTTTCAATACTCCATTTAAAAGAACACATTATGAGATATTTCACATTCATAAGAAACCTTCACTTACACATGGTATTAATCTTTTTTCAAATAGTCCTTTTGTGCAAGATGAATGCTTTTGTGTTTTCTTATACAAACCACATGAATATGGGAGATTTTCAAAATTTGCTTACATTTGCTGTCCCTGGGTAAAAAAGAGAAAATTACAACAAAAATTAATATTTAAAGTTTAACTTGAGCAATGTATTGCATGAAGAAGGTTGTACTAAATATTTCTAGCATTAAAATTTCAGTAAATAAATATAAACTTTTGATATATAAAATTTAAAAAATAAGAGTAATGTCAAAACTACTTGTCCCCCTCAAGTTTTATGTAAATTAACTTTATTTTTTGTTACCTAATTTAACTTTTAAAAATAAAAAAGCTTTATAGTTTTACATAAGAACTATTTATGTGTTATATTAATGGTAAAAGTTAATTACAGGATTTTTTTTCTTTAGAAAATAAATAAAATTAGTTTGTCTCCAACTTTGCGTCAAGTCTGTTACCATATGAGTATTTTAGCCAAAATAAGTTTTTTATTTTGCCAACAGATGGCAGCATCTATTCAGTGATATTGCTTAACTTATCAAGCAACTATTTCAGGCCATTTTTTTTCCATCAGTTAAAAAGCATTGCAGTAGTGACCAGAATAAAATTTCTTCAAGGTTGCTATTTTTTTTCTATGTCAAGTCTGTTACCCTAATTTTAATATTAATATAATATATTTTGACTTTTTATACTTAAGTTTTGTTTATTCAATAGGGTTATATGTTATTTGTATTTATTATCTAAGCTCAAAATATGCATGTTAGCCATTTTTTTTTATGTTTTGAATTGAATGTCAAATCCGTTACTTGTCAAGTCTTTTACCGTCTTGTTGGTAACGGATTTGACTAAAAGTAAGAGACTTGACATTACATGATAATTGTAGGTATTTTTTTTTTTTCATTTAGGATGGCTTTAACACCTGCTGAAAAGCAAAGGGCACTATAGAGAAAGGTTAAAACAAAATACAGAAAAATATAAAGAAGTGAAAAACAAAGATAGAGAAAGGTAAATTACTTTTAATTATGATATTTGTAATCAATGGTGTTTATATTCAGGGATTGATGCAAGTTTTTTTTAATTTCCTAATTTGTAATGCATTAATAGTTTGTTATTATTAGCTTCTTTTACTTTATTTATTTATTTTTTTAATTATATATATATATATATATATATATATATATATATATATATATGGTAAAAAATTTCTTCTGTTATCTTGTTTTGTTTGTAAATTTTATATTTCAAATCTTGAAATGAAAAATTGGCTAAATCCTAGAGACGGGTACCGCCAAGTTTGGCGCCAAATTTTAAAGCTAAAGTTGCCAATATGGCAACACCTCTACGACTCCAATGTATGGCAACCCTTTTAAGAGTCGTAAGAGAATGGGGGGGTTGTCGGTGATCTAATTATCAACCAATCAGATTTGAATTGATTTTGAATATCAACCAATTAGGTATTAGTACAGCTTTTCGCGGGGGAGTCTTGAAACATATTTGCGGGGGAGTCTTGTAACATATTTTTCTCTTTCTTTTCGAACGTCTCCTGTGCGTCAAGGAAGGTCTCCTGATTTCTTCTGCTCTTCAAGTCTGAATAAGTATTTCTTTTCTTACCTTCTTCGATTTTTCGTGTTGTGTAAAATGGCTGGTTTGAATGTGTCAAATGAGGAATCCCTTAAATTGAGGTTTTTTTTCGATTTAGAACGTTTGGGAGCGAAAGCATGTGTTGAATGGAGTATGAAAATGGGCTTAATTGCTGATGGTCGGAAGTGTGGTGAATGCGGGCACGATATGAGTTTCACTGAAAGGAAAGATCGGGGGGATGGGGTTAATTGGGTTTGTAGAAGGGAAGGGCATTATTCTAAATTAAGCATTAGGGCTAATTCGTGGTTTGCAAATTCTCGGATGGATCTGTCGAAGGTTTTATTGGCGACGGCCATGTGGGTGAAAGGTTCCACCCATTCTTTTATCATGAAAGAGGCCGATATCGCCAGGCAAACCACGACAGACTGGATGAGTTTTTGTAGGGAGGTTTGTGTATGTATGCTTGTGAATGAAAGTGTTAAACTTGGGGGGCCGGGTAAAATTGTTGAGATTGATGAATCAAAATTTGGGAAAAGAAAGTACAATAAGGGAAAGAGGGTTGAGGGTGAATGGGTTTTTGGAGGGGTAGAAAGGGATTCAAACAAATGTTTTATGACTGTGGTACCGGATCGATCAAGTCAAACTTTGATTTCGGTACTGAAAGAATGGGTTATTCCGGGTTCCACAGTAATGTCTGACTGCTGGAAGGCGTACGATTGTCTGCCATCTGAGGCATTTGTGCACCTGACAGTAAATCATAGTCTCACATTCAAGGACCCTGATACAGGTGCACACACGAATTCGATAGAGGGGACTTGGGGGGCGGTAAAGAGATCGCTAAAAGGAACGAGGAGAGTAAAAGACGGTATGGACGGCTACTTAGCTGAATATATTTGGAGGCGGTGTCACCGCGCCGGTGAGAAATCAATCACCCGGCAATTTTTTGAAGCTATCGTGCAGGTGTACCCGCCTCACATCGAAAAAGAAGACTAGTAGCCGCCATACCGACGAAAGTCGCATCCTTCAATCGGGTAAGTTAAAAAAAATTTGTATTGCTATTTTTGTGCATTTTTTTAAATTTCACATTGTTTAATTATTTATAATTCTTTTTTTTTATTATTCATGCCAAATTTTTCTCCTGCCATAGCCCCATGAACTCTGTTATCTTCAAAAAAAATTTCTGGCAAATAGTCATAACATTGAGATATACAATTCTAAAGATTACAGCGTCCGCGGGGCTTGGCGAGAAAAGAATTTGGCGCAAAATGGTACCCTTCTCTAGAACTGTCCCGAAAAATTTATGAAGAATCCGTTTTCATAAAATAAAATTTTGTGAGGTTCTTTTCAGTTTTGTGAAGGATTTCCTGTTGTTAATTTAAATTTTATAAAGGGTAATGATTAATGATTATAAAGGGCTCTTTTTATAAAAATAAACTTTGTGTTGGGGGTCTTTTTTATTAAATGATTTTTTGTAAAGAGGTTCCTTTTATTAAATGAAATTTTGTAATAGGCTCTAACTTTTGCATGGATCAACCTTGATGTTTGCAATAATTAATTACAAAGCAATGGTAAAATAATGTTATAATGCTAAATTAATATTTAGTTTGTATGCAAAAAAAATTAAAATAATCCTTTTAATTTTATAGGAAAAAAATTGTTAAAATGTTAGTTTTTAATTATACAATGTGCCAATAGATGGCAGCATGAGCAATTCTGTATGCTATATATATATGTGCTCACTAAATAAAATTACTTCTCTTCCTGCTGTCTCCAGCTAAACAGGTATGTGATTGATTCATTTGTGTTGTAATTCTTGCTTCGCTGCTCTTATATTTAACTCTGATTTGTTCAGGTTATGGGCCCAGAAGAGCTTTAAGAATAAGTTGTTTGGTAAGATAATTATGACAAACATTTTATTGAATTAAATGGAGGACACGTGGAAAGCCACATGGTAGTAGGCCTAAGTGTATATGTGATACTACGATTGATGATTTTTTTAAACTTTAATCTTGCATTTTAATTAAATAATTAAGCAAATTCCTATAAGAAAATAAATTAATTTTAATAGAAAATTTATTAAAATTGCTTTCAAAGGAACTTTGTCTTGCTTGATTAGGGTTAAAAATAAAAAATCAGGATTCAGCATGCCTGGAGGAGAAGGTTCATTCAATCATATGCAGTTAATTGGTAGGGCTAATTATATGGATTGGAAATTTGCAATGAAAATGCATCTTATTAAAAAGGACTTGTGGGATTATGTAGCAGGCGTTAAAGAAGATACTGCTAAGGATATAAAAGCATTATCTTACATTGTTGAGGGGGTAAGTGAGACAATATTTAATGACTTAAGGGAATTATTTAGTGGGAAGCTGGCTTGGCAAGTGTTGGCAGAAACCTATGAGGATAAAGGTATCACAAGAAAGGTCTCAATAATAAAGGAACTGGTTAACACTCGCTATACAGACTGTAAAGACATGTCTGATTATTTGCATAGGACTATCTCAGCATATCAGCAGCTGAAATCTACAGGCATTAAGCCTGATGAGGAGTTAATTGCTGGGATAATTCTAGCAAACTTACCTGATAGATTTGAGCCACTCATTATGGCATTAAAGAATTGTGGTGAGGAAATTACTGTGGATAATGTAAGAAATAGATTATTAGCTGAAGATGTAAAGCCCCAAGTAGAAGCTAATAGGGAAAAGGCTTTTGTTAATGAAAAGTATAAGAAATTTTTTAAGGGTAAATGTTTTAAATGTCACCTATATGGGCACAAAAGCTCAGATTGTTCTAAGGCTACATATAATGAAAGGAAATCTGAGAAAAGAAAAGATTTTAAGACAAAACAACCAAAGAGGGAGGAAGCTTACATGGCAGATGTGTATGTTAGCGGCTCTAATCCAAATACTAATGTTTGGTTTATGGATACTTGTACTTCGTATCACATGACTCCACACAAGGAATTAATTGATGACTATACTAAGCCTAATGTAAAATTAATTAAAACTGGGAGTTCAGTGATAGAAGTTGAGGGCGTTGGTAATGTAACTTTCCTCTTGTCTCGAAATGGAGAGAAAGTGCATGTAACTTTTAGTAATGTCTTGCATGTACCCAAATTAACAGCTAATTTATTGTCTATTAAGTATTTAAATAAAACTTTTGGAATGGTTAGCACGTTTACTGGAGAAAGATGTTTGGTGTATAAAAACAAGCATTTAGTTGCTAGTGGGACAGGTGTCGGTGACAATTTATATTCACTAGATATAAGTAGTGAGTGGGTCTTGATGACTCACAATATTTCAAATGATTTATTGCATAAAAGAGTAGGTCACTTAAGTAAAGCGGGAATGACAAAGCTGAAAGATATGGTTGAAGGCTTTACTTTTAATGGAGAATTGCCTGATTGTACTTCCTGTATCAAGGTCAAGATGCATAAGCAGCCGTTTTCTAAGGGAAAGGCTAAACGTGCCAAAGAAATATTGGGTATTGTGCATACTGATGTATGTGGGCCAATGAATGTCGCATCAATTGGTGGTTCTCAATATTTTGTTTCTTTCATTGATGACTTGTCACGAATGACTTTCGTCTATTTTTTAAAACATAAATCAGAAGTGTTTGAGAAATTTAGGATATTTCAGTCACATATTGAGAAACAAACTGGCAGGTCAATTAAGGTATTGCGTTCAGATATTGGAACAGAATACATAAATAATGAGATGATGAAATATCTAGAATTGAAAGGGATTCAGCATCAAAAATCTATTCCATATACACCTGAGCAAATGGGGGTAGCTGAGAGGAATAATAGAACTCTTGTAGAACGTGCAAGATCAATGTTAACTGATGCTCATCTTGATAAAAAATATTGGGCAGAAGCTGTTCAAACTGCTAATCATTGCAAAAATGTTTCCCCTACAGTGGCAGTTACAGGTATGACTCCTTATGAAAAATGGAGTGGAGATAAACCAAACTTGGAGTACTTAAGATTTTTTGGGTGTCGTGCATTTGTTCATATCCCTAAAGAAAGGCGAACAAAATGGGATGCTAAGGCAAGGGAAATGATGTATATAGGGTATTGTCAAGATAGGAAAGGTTATCGTTTGATAGATCCTGTAACAAATGAAATAATAAATGTGCGAGATGTACATTTTTTAGAAAATCAAATGTATAATCTAATGAATGGTGGTAAGCCTGAATTTTATGATGACCCTTTATTCAGTAGGAGTATATCTAGTTCTTCAGACAATGAGACTAATAATGATTCCAATAATGAAACAGAAAGGTTAAGAAATGATAATGCTGAAACTGAGTTGAGTGATAATATTTCTCTTAGTGATAATGCTATTGATAATAACACAAATATAGACAATTCAGTTGATAATTCTCTGCCTGTATTGACTCGTTCATACAGAGACAAAAATTCCAAACCGTTATCAGGATTTTGATATGAATGGTATGCCAGATTTGCAAATGCCCAATTTAAATCGTATGTGTTATGTAAAAGCTTTAGCAGCAATGATAAATGATTGTTGTCTAGAACCTAAAACAATTGAAGAGGCATTGAATGGTCCTGATGGGAATCATTGGAGAGATTCTGTAACTGAAACTATATTGGGTCATATCAAAAATAAAACGTGGGAAATTGTAGACCAACCTAATAATAAAAGCATTGTAAACTGTAAATGGGTGTTTAAAATTAAGAAAAACTCCAAGGGCGAGATTGAAAAGTATAAAAGTCGGTTGGTAGCTAAAGGCTCCTCACAGATTGAGGGGATAGATTATAATGAAACATTCTCACCAGTTGTTCGTTATGTTACATTAAGATTTTTGTTAGCATATGCAGCTATTTATGATTGGGAAATCGATCAAATGGATGCAGTTATGGCTTTTGTGCAAGGAACCTTAGATGAGGAAATTTATATGAAAATACCGGAGGGTTTTAATGAATACTATGGAAGAAATCATGAAAAGAAGGTTCTAAAATGAAATAAAGCATTAGATGGCTTAAAACAAAGTGGCAGGCTTTGGTATCAAACTTTGGAAAAGGGTTTGATTGAAATGGGAATGAGACAAAGTTCTTTTGATAGTTGAGCCTTTATTAAAAGAGATCAAAATGATCTAGTTATAGTAACCATTTATGTTGATGATTTGCTAATTTTTAGCAATTCTGTAAAGCTTAAAAACTGGGTTAAAGATGAACTTAAAAGGAGATTTGAAATGAAAAA
The DNA here is from genome assembly GCA_026543865.1 of Argiope aurantia. Taxonomy (NCBI): domain Eukaryota; kingdom Metazoa; phylum Arthropoda; class Arachnida; order Araneae; family Araneidae; genus Argiope; species Argiope aurantia. The sequence continues at coordinate 23,995 of JAPMOR010106949.1, forward strand.
TTTAGGTACTGCAAATTATTGCTTAGGAAGTAAAATTGAGCATGATAGGAAAAATGGGTCTATTAGCCTGAATCAAACTCAGTATTTAGAGAGTATGCTTCGCAAGTACTGCATGCATGAGTCACATCCTGTAGCGACACCTCTGGACTGTAACAGTTCATTAAATAAATTTACAAATAGTAAGGTGGATATGAGAAAAATTCCGTTTCAAGCGGCAGTTGGAAGCCTTCTTTATACTGCTCAGGCAACTCGGCCAGATATAAGTTTTGCAGTGAATTTAATGTGTCAATTTTGCAACAGTCCTAGCAAAACACACTGGACTGCTATAAAGCATATCATGAGATACCTTAGAGGGACCACAGGAACCACGCTTAGTTACACTAAAGACCATGGTGACAACGTTATCGGATAGATACTGTGACTCCAATTATGGAGGTGAAGTAGCAGATAGAAGATCTACCAGTGGGTATGTTTTCATGATAGGTGGTAGAGTTGTGTCATGGTCTAGTAAAAGGCAACCCACAGTTGCAACAAGTACAATAGAAGCTGAATACATAGCTCTGTCTGATGCTGCCAAGGAAGCTATATGGCTCAGAAAAATTGAGACCGACTTGGGAATTGCACACGTTAATGGAATAACTGTGTATTGTGATAACAATGGTGCCATCAACCTAAGTAAAAATAATATGTACCATACACGGAGCAAACATATTGATATCCAACATCACTTTGTGCGGGAAGTGATAAAGAGTGGTCAGATTACTGTGGAACGAATGCCAACTGCTAAGATGATAGCAGATTTTTTAACAAAAACTGTGCCACGAGCAAAACACGAGCTGTGTGCTCAATCAGTGGGTTTGAAACTATAACTGATGCAAGCTGATATGCGATTATTTTAGAACTGTGGTGAATATCAGTGTTAGATTATTTTATGTTTATAACCAAGTGTGTGTGTGTGTGTTTTTATGTGTTTTGTAAACATGATTTAGATATCTGTTTGTTAATTTGTGTGCATATTAATCAAGTTTCTGGTTTGCTCTGTATTTTTGTATATAATTTAAAACTAAAGTGGGAGTGTTAAAATGTTAGTTTTTAACTATACAATGTGCCAATAGATGGCAGCATGAGCAATTCTGTATGCTATATATATATATGTGCTCACTAAATAAAATTACTTCTCTTCCTGCTGTCTCCAGCTAAACAGGTATGTGATTGATTCATTTGTGTTGTAATTCTTGCTTCGCTGCTCTTATATTTAACTCTGATTTGTTCAAAAATTATTCGTAAGAAGATTAATGATTTATCAGTGAGAAGTCAGAGATATCAGAGAAAATACTGGCGTCAAAAGCAAGCTGAATGTCGCACGCTTAAAGCTCAATCCTCAAGCTTGGAAACAACACCAAGACCATCAAATTTACCAAATGAAATCATTAAATATTCTGAGAATAAAAAGAGAGGACACAAAAAAGTTTCTAGAAGTCGAGGCAAACTTTCAATAGATAACACAAGGCTACGAGAAGATAATGAAAATGTAAAACGTAAGGTCCAAATGTACAAGAAAAGGTGGTTAAGAAAAAATGGAACACCGAAAAATCATATACCAGAGGAGCAGTTAACTCCAAAAACAAAAACAGACGCTACCATCAAGAAACATTTTAAAGGAAAAATAACCAAAAATCATCACGTTGCACGTCAGCTGTTGTTACATAATGTATTTCAACAAACACTAAAGGATAAATACAAAACTGTAAATAATAAGAAAAAAAGTTTATTACTAGAGATATTAGTGAACAAAATGATAAAAAAATATCGTCTTGTACGTCGAGGATTGTATTATATCTTGGATTATCAAATCGCACCACTAGACCTATAAATGATAGAAGAAATTCGGCTATGAAGCGAAAATTCATAACAAAATTTTTTGAACGTGATGATATAAGTCGAGACACAGCTGGCAAAAAAAAAAAAACAATTACATAGAGGAAGGAGAAACGACAAAAACGTTACTTGACTGACACAATAAAAAACCTGTACAAGAAATTTTGCAGCGAAAATTCTAATTTTGTAGTATCTTATACAAAACATTTACTAGATTTCGTCCTAACGCTGAAAAAAGGAACACATGTGCATGTATCGTACATTCTAATTTCAAATTAAAATTGCAAAAATTGATTCATTTAAAGGCGTTACAGATAAATGATGTTAAATTATTATATTCATCTACAGTATGCAATGTAAAATCTAAGGATTGTATGTATAACAAATGCATCCATTGTAAGAATAAAAAAGTGGCATAAACGCAGTTAACAAAACTGATGTCGTTAACTAGTATTCATGGGAAAAAATAAAAGAAACGAGAGAGAAAGTTGTAGAAGGCAAAAAAAAAAATAATAATAATAATAATAATGTGTGTTCAAAAGATATCTAAAGAAGAAAAAAAAAGAAGGATCAATTGCATTGTTAATTGAAAAGTTTGAAGAGGATTTGCTACGACTTAAAAAACATGTCTTTAATATTAATCAACAATTCCTAGCCTACAGAACATGCAAAGATAATATGAAATCTCATGAAGCTCTTCTACACATTGACTTTTCTGAAAACTATGCTTGCAAATTAAATGAGGAAGTGCAAACTTTTCATTTCGGGGCATCTAGAGCGCAAGCTACACTTCATACAGGTGTCTTATATGTTGGAGGAGAAGAAAAACCCATTTCTTTCTGTACAATCTCCCACAGCAATGATCACAGTCCAGCAACAATATGGGCCCACCTGAAACCGGTAGTGGGATTGCTAAAACTCTGGGCACCTCATGCCAGCAACAATATGGGCCCACCTGAAACCGGTAGTGGGATTGCTAAAACTCTGGGCACCTCATGTTTCACTCATTCATTTTTTTCTGGTGGTCCTTAGACGCAATATCGGAAAAAGAAAATTTTTTATTTATTTTTCTCACTTGTTGTATGAACATGGATTTAAAAGCAGCACATGGTCGTATTTTGAAGCCGGCCATGGCAAAGGAACTGCCGATAGCATAGGGGCAGCCGTTAAAAGAACTGCAGATAGTTTGATAGCCTACGGTGACGATATCTGCAATGCCCTTGAGCTTTACCAAAAAATGGTTGGTAAAACGGTTGTCAAAGTTTATTTTATTGAAGATAAAGACATTAAATCAATTCAAAACCTGTTACCATCGGAAATACTTCCTTTTCCTGGCACATTTGATGTACACCAAGTAATTACCACCGACAATGGAAAATTATTTTACAGAAATGTAAGTTGCTATTGTGAACGAAGTGAACTTTGCACATGCTTTCCAAGTAAAGAATTTTCTTTCAAAAGAAAAAAAAAAAGCAGAAGCAAAATATTCCTTAAAAAGGGATTTATTCAAGCTCTTCAGGTAGTGAACTATCTCTTCATTCCAATGATGAATTTTTTACAAAATATAATTTAAATCCCAAAGATGTGTTTATTGAGGAGATAACTACAGATAAGATGAATGAAGGGGTTCATGTTTTAGTGGAAGTAGGAAGAAAGTGTCGGAGAAAGTAGGAAGAAAACAAAATACACATATGCAGCAGTAATACAAAGAAAATTAGATGACGATGGCGAAATAAAAATTATGTGTATGAAGTCTAATGATAGCAACCGAACAGTTTTTCATGTGGATGAAAATGACGTCTCATACGTTAAGTTTGAGCAAATTGTCGAGAATCTGCCTCAACGGAAACTAAAAACAAAAGGAAATAGAATTTTTGACGAATTTCCTTTTCCACTAAATACATATGAAAAATAATATATTCCTTTGTGTGTATCATATGCATTTGTTTCGTTAAAAATAAATAATACCCATTATAAATTTCACAGAGTAAAGTTTCAATTACTTGTAGTGCTATTTTAATATTTATACATTGTGTGAAATTATTTGGTAAGTATTTTTTACATTCAAACAAAATATATTAATTTAAAAATTAAACAATGGCAGTATTTCTCAGTGTCTTAGCTAAATCAAAAATATTGGAATGAAGAAATTTGTATACATAAACTGAAAAATATCACCAAAAACTGTGCAGTAACAGACTTGACATTTGGTTATGATGAACGTCAAATCCGTTACCACATGTCAAGTTCGTTACTGCAGACTTTTTAATGATATTTTCTTATTAATAGCCTTTTTTAATTATATGGTTATTTTTCTTTTAATTAAGAATCAAGGACACAATTTTCTCAAAAATCAATAATTTAAGTGAACAGATAGTGTTTTTATGAGAAAAAGTTCTAGTATAAATTTCTATTTGATTGAAATTTGTGGCATTAAATATTTCTCATTTTTATTTAATTTAAGTGTTGCTGACAAATATCACGTTTTGAACTTCAGGGACATAAATTACTTCAAAGAAACTTGATTTAAAAAATTTTAATAAAAATTAAAGATGAGAATTCTTATTAATATTGTATGGTAACGGATTTGACAATTTCTCTTGCAACTTGACATTCAACAGTGTTTACATACCAAATTATGGACCAAAATGTATGACCATTTACTTTTGCATATACTTTAAACATATACTCTTACACCTATAATAATTTCTACAAAAAAATATGACCTTCGAAAAAAATATCTGAAATGTAAGCGTATGGTGAAAATAGCCCATATGATTCATTATTTGTATAAATTGCATAACTTTCACCATATTAAGTTATACGTTATAACATAATATTATTAAGGATAAGTTATACAATAACATATATCTCAAAAGAAAATTTCTATCCGAGTGAATTTAAATATACTTATTCAATAAGCTCTTACTGAAAATGTTTGATTACAAAAATCACACGCTTAAAGTTCTCTTTTAGTACGTATATGATAATGCCTTCATAGAGCAGAACATTCAGAATATGCAACATTTGCATACACAAAGAGCGATTATTTAGTACAGATGCAATAGTAACAAGAAAATGCTTAATCACATTCAAATAGCTCTTTCTTTGAATGAGTACTATAATGCTATATCACTAACAACATATCAATGGGGCTTTTTCATTTTTATTTGCACACTGTTCCCTCTAAAGTTGCAAATATAATGCTTTATTTATTTAAAGGGAGTGAATAAATATTCTGCTATTTATTAGGAGTGACTGACAGCAAATCTTTCCAAATATATTTTCAATAAAAATCTTTTATTATAAGCAACATTTGTAAATAGATTCTTCTGAAGAATGAATGACAGAATGTCCTCTTAACACATCTTTCATATTGAAAGCCTTTATTATAAATGGTATATTATGCAATGTTTTACATTTTCTGGAATCATGGATAAAGTTTAAAAGCCTTCTTCCTTGATATACTCAAAATTTAAATCAATTATAGCTTTTTTTGCTTACCATTTCTATTTGCAGAACAAGAACATTCTTTCAAGACATTGCTTTGTTTCCAAAAATTGTAAAATACTTTTATAAGTGCAGGTTTTGATGACTGAACAGCACAAAAGAATAAATGGTTAACAAAAATCCATTCAAAAATGTATACATGATTGTAAAGAGTTCATTTGTAGAACATCTTATGAGATGTATACTTGTAGAATATACATAAAAAATATTTGATATTGAGTTGGTGAATTGGTAAGGAACTTATTCCACGTTGAGAATCTTGGAGGGAAAATTCATTTGGCATGAAAGTTTGGAGATGATTGGACCATTTTCTCTCATTTTATTATCCACATTTCATAGGCAAAATTGTTTCACTTCATTTTTTATTTGATTTTTGTATGTTTAAAGTGAATTTCACTTTTATATTACATTTAAAAATGAAAGCATTAATTGTTAGAAATTCAAAGTTAAAACATTTATAATAACTGAGAAGTAAAAAAAAAGTAATAATAATAATTGCTATGAAATAGAAATAAAAGTTTCACTGGCATATAGAAGGGAAGATAAGAAAAGATACTGCCACCTCTGAAAATAAAGTCATATGTTTTTGTACTAATATATAATGATACCAACATATATTGGTACAATAGTTTTAAAATAGTTTTAGATGCAATGTTTCAAAATTTTGATTATCTTTCTGACGACATTCTCGACCTGAATTCTGAAATCAAGAAGTTGTTTTCCAGAAAAATTCAACTGGGACAAAATCACTTTTGAGATCATTTCTGAAGAATGAACAATAGAATGAATCGCCAAACTGAGAGATAAAATCTAAAGATTAAAAAGGATGCTTTAGCTGAATGGGATGTATATGAATTACAAAGATAACAAGTGAACTTTCCTCTAATTTAGTTAAAAATTTGGAATTCAGCATATAAGCTCAATATTCTTGTAAGAAAGTAAATGCAATTTAAAGATCTTTGTATTGTTATAATCTAGATTTTTTTTAAAAAAAGAAGACAGTGAAAACTTGTTATATTAAATTATTCATTTTTCTACTTCTGCAGGCAGCATGTAAATGAAAATAAATGTCCAATGCTTATAGAATAAATAGAAATTATATCTGCAGCATTAGATAATATATTAGATAAGTAATATATATTATTAGATAAGTAAATATTCACAGCTGAATAAAGATAGCATCATTTCGTAAGGTAAGAATTTCATATTCTCCCTGCTTTAATGAAAAAGCTGCAACTTTCATAATATGCTCATTTAATTATTATTTGAATTTAAATACCATGATCTACTTTTTTTTTTAGCTTGAAGAATAAAATTCTGTATTTTTACATTAATTGCACAAGACAGATAATGAATGAAGTACATTTGAGGCTTTCAATACCATATTTGGTTCCAATATAATAATTTTGATAAATAATTATCTGTGGCTGAAAGAGACCAGTAGAAAATAGATTTCTGAATAAATTCTGAGTGATGGTAAAACTGATAGCTGATGGGTAAATATGAAGTGATTGGTATTGACTGTACTTCTCTTTCAGACTGATGAGAGTAAGTTTAGCAAAAGGAAGAATAATAGGGGTAAGAGAGTTGAAGGATAAAGGGTGCTTGGTGGAATCTAAGTAGTGAACGCTAATTGTTTCTTCTGTGTGGTAGAGGATTGAATGGCAAAGAACATACACAAGACCTGGATCAACAGTCTTAAACGACAGCTAGAACTCTTACAGATTGTTGGCGGAGGTAGGAACATCTGCAACAACATCAACCATTCTATAAACTTCAAAGATCCTATTACAGAAGTCCATACAAACAGGATAGAACATACTTGGAGTCACATTAAAGCAAAATTCCAAGACCAGGACAGTAAATAAATAAGAAACTAATTTGGCAGTTATCTGGACACATTTATATGGCCAAGGTTATATAGAGAAAAATCTCAAAATTATTTCCAACATTTTTCAGAAAAGTTTGTAAGTTGTACCATTCTCCCCTCTAAGACCAGCTTGGATAGCAAAAGTGAGATCAGTGCTTTTCATTTGTCTCTACAATAAGTAATTTTAAATTTTTACAATTTATTTTTCATTCCTTAAATTTTTGATTTAACTTTCTTTATCTATTTTTATGTCAATTTTGAAATAATTAGATTTATTTCAACATTTTCTATGAAATTTTTATCCTTATTAATGTCAATTTAAGGATGTCATATTCAATTTATGTCATATTCAATTATTTTGCATTACTTATGTCATATTCCATAACATATTGCTCATGATTTATTGCAAGATATTTCTCTTTGACACTATTTAATGATGGGCATTTTCAAAATTGGTACCATATACTATATCTTGTAGCCAACCAAGATGATGGTATTTGGTGAGCTTTATGAATTTGGCAAGAAAACTAGTACCTGATTCTCCTGTTTTATTGACATTTCCTATGCAAATGGCACGTTTCATGCAGACAATGTATATTATAGAAATTAAAAAACAAATGGTTAAAAAAATAAAATCAAAAAAGAGTTACAAAAAAAAGAGTTACTCTACATAAAACAGAATTATCTATTTGAAAAGTTTCGTACCAAGTTTGAAAATATTTGTCAAAATATCCAAATGTATTGATTATTTTATAAAGCATAACTGCAACAGAGTTCAATTATGATATGCTATATATAGAAATTTTTTGTATGTATTTACAGAAACAATGATTGTGAATTTTTTTGTAATCAACTGTAAACCATCAATTCTCCACGGAGGTTTAACAGAAGTGTTAGTAGAATTAAATAGACAATTGGGAATATGGAAAACAATAGCTTTTAAAGTACAAAGACCTTAATTTTAAACTCTTTCTTACAAACATATTAATAGCTGACATGCTAAAAGTGGAGCTGTAGAGTGATGCAATTTCACTTTATACTACTTCTTAGATAGTAAAAGTATATTCAAAGGTTAAAAAATGACACAAATTTTCAATAACTGTTCCTTAAATGGCTTTTCCTTTATAAAATGTTTTAGATTAGGTAGGGGACATTCTTGTCACTTATATCAGAGTAACTGTCAGGATATAAGGAGTGACAATTTTTGCAAGCATATAAAATTCCTTCTTATAAAGTACAAGAAAAAAATTACTGTTCAGAGTGATTATTTTCAAAATATTTCAAATAATGAAATTTCAGAATTGGATTGCAAAGTCAATCACATTTCAAGATTTGAATAAGATAAATCCAAAGTTTATATTTTGACGTAATAAAATATTATAAAGTACAGACTATTATGTTCAATAATGTTAACAATGAAATTGAATTGCAGGATGCTGTAGGACGATGAATTCTGCAGTTTCTTAAAGGCAAAAAAATAAATAAATAAATCTTTTGTCTGTTGTTAAAAACTTAATTGATTCAAAAACTACCTCTCCAGAATAATTTCTTTAATTCATAAACAATTGAAATAAAATGACCAGAAAATAATTCTAGATAAAGAAAACAAACAAATGTGAATACTTCTCTGCCAATAAAGAAATACAAATATAGCATAAAGAAATCCTTTGCCAGTTGCTAAAATGAAACAAGAAACCAACAGAGAAACTAAGAATTTATAGTTTAAAGAATGATGATTGAAAAAATTTGGACCCTTTCTTGTCTGATGATGCAATATTTCTTACAAAATCAGAAATTGCAAATTTTGTTAGTAATGGTTATATGATGCTTTCTTGTACAATGATACTCAAAACAAACATAAAATTTAAATGTTTCCTTCCTTTACTTAGAGTACTTTAGATAGTAATTGCTTTCTAAGATATATAATAATTTTGTCAATTTACTTAAACCATCACTGGGTTTCACTACACAAAAAAAATAAATTGTTTGTTCTTCAAAATAATAAAGTACTTACCTCTAATTAATAATTTAATTAGAAGTTTAAATGGCAATGCATCTGATCAATGATGGAAAATTAATTTTACTGACCAGCAAGATGCCATAAGCCGAGGAGCTTTTTTTTACACTATTATGTTTCTTAGTTAATCATTAATTAGATTACAAACAAGGCTTCAAAACAGTTCTGTTTCATTACAGTTTTGTGCAACAAAGCAGTTACCTAAAATATTTCATGAAAACAAGTTGTCCAAAATAGGAGACAATAAAACTTAACTAAAACTAGATAAAGTAAGTCTTTCTGATAATGTGCTGCGTGTAAATAAATAGGAATTACTAATTATGTGTCAAAAGTCACTAGATATGTATGTATGTGCACAGGAGAGAAAATTACAGAATTCTGTCTCAAATTTTTCAGGAGTTAATTGTATAATATCACTATTAAGGCCTTTCCATATAAATATTCAGATTTCATATATTTTCATATAGTTCAGAATCATTCTTTTCTTTAATGCTTTTGGAAAATAAAGTAATAACTGTTCTTGGATGAATGATTTTCAAAAATGTAAATTGTTTTCATTCCTCTTTATATGAATTGCCATCATACACTACTTATTAAAGAGGTAGAAAAGACTATCCCCAGTTCAGCAGTTTAAACATTTTAAAAAAATACATGGTTTCACCATTAATTGTGAAAATAACAAGGCTTATTTACAAAAGATTTTTGGGGGGGTTGTCAGTCAATCCATTATCCTTCATATCATTTTGTTGTAAACAATTTTCATCCATATTGTATAATTTTTCTTTCAAATGAGTATGATAATGCAAATTTAAATTTTCTTCCTGTAAAAATGCTTCATTGCAAATATCAGACATGGGGCTTTTCTATCATATGAGTGCGACGATAATGCCTTTTTAAATAATCCATTTGAGAGAACACATTATGACATATTTTGCATTCATAAGAATTCTTTAGATGAACATGGCGATAATGTTTTCTCAAATAAGCTTTTTGTGCAAATTCTTTCTTGCACACACCACATGTATAAGATTTGTCATTTGTATGAATAACAATGATATTTTAAGCTAGCTTCACTTGGATATTCATTATTGCAAATATCGCATACATGAGACTTAACAGAATGTGTTAAAATATGCTTCGTCAAATTAGCTTTTATTGAAAATGTTTGATTGAATATATCCCACTTATAGTGTTATTCTTTCGTATGAACACGATAATGCTTTCTTAGAGTAGACCAATCATAATAAGCTCTGTTACATAGTTCACACACAAAAAGCTTTTCCTTAGAATGGGTACAAAGATGAATATCAGAGTCCTGCCTCGAAGTAAATGCTTTTCCACATACATCACATTCAAATGGTTTTTTCCTTAGTATGAGTTCTGTAATGTCTATTTGATGAAGAAGTGTCTATATATGCCACATCACAAACAATGCATTTATGAGGTTTCTCATTAGTATGAATACGAGATGTTTAATCAAGATTACTTTTATTCGTACACTTCTTTTTACAAGTCACAAACGTAATGCTTTTCTAGGGAGCGAATAACTGCGTGTCTTTTTAAATATTCTCTAGTTAAAAATCCCTTATTACAAACATCACATGTAAAGAGCTTTTCTGAAGAATGAACGACAGAATGTCTTCTTAAGGAAAGCTTTATCACAAATCGAACACATGAAATGTTTCTCATTTTCTGGAATTGTGGACAAAATTAAGAAAGGTTCTTCTTTAACTTCCACAGAATTTATGTCAATTGTTACGGTTTTCTTGTTCTTTTTGCGAAGAGCCATTTCTAGTCACGGAAAAAGTTTTCAACACACTGCTTTGTTTCCAAAATTTAAGAAATCTTTTTAAAGAAGCAGAGTTGTTGCTTTTCTTCACAGTTTCAATTAAAAACAAAACCAATATAAAAAAACAAAGAATCTTCAAATAGTGAAAAAGAATGGTAACACTACTAAAGGAATCAAATCTACCCATGATGTTCATATAAGAGCTGAGTTGAGGAATTTGTTTGCTTATCTGCAGTCTTCTTCGACAATTCATTATTGTTATTATTTCTAAATCTCTATCCCACCTATCTATTGTTGCAATTTTTAAAAAATCTAATAAGTATGCATAAATTTCTTTCTAAAAAAATAATGTTACTATCGTTGCCAAAGAAGCAAGAAGAATGTCAAGAATGGACTCTGAATTTCAACTCTATTCATTCGGGGTGTCACAAATTTGATTTGCAACTCTAATCAATCTCAAGTGAATATCAATGAACTTCTTCTCACAACTAGGGATGACGAATATTTTACGAGCAATTATTACGTAACCAATATTAAAAAGTCACAAATACCAGTGATCAATACTTTTCAAAGAGGGGTGTGATTCAAATCCTAGATACGATTAGGGATGACGAATATTTTACGAGCGGTTATTACGTAACCAATATCAAAAAGTCACAAATACCAGTGATCAATACTTTTCAAAAAGGGGTGTGATTCAAATCCTTAATACGTTCTTACTGGTGATATTTCGATTACAGGTTTCGGATCACGATAGAAAGTAACAATCGATACGATATCACTGAAATTTACCGGAGCAGTGACTTCATTGGAAAGTATCAATCGATACGATCTGTCCAATGAAAGCTTTCGAACAAAACAGAAAAGGAGAAATCTGTGAATGGATTGAAAAGTGAACGGGCCGGTTATTGGAATTATCGTATTATTGAATTGCATATCACTGAAATCTGTCGGAGCTGGAAAGTGTGAAGCCGCCGCTCCACTTCCGATATTCGCATTTGATGCACTATTCCATACAAATCATTTTTAATTGCTGCGACTTGACTTTGCATATACTCCGTTTACTTCTGGCGCCATCTATTGGTAGAATATAGAACTAAATTAAACCATTTAAAGAAATGACATATATATTTAATTCAAATTTTTCAGAAAATGGTTTACTCCAATAAAGAAATTAAATAAATAGCTTTGAAAAAAAATAAAATTTAAGAAGTAAGCTGAAATAGATAAATTAATTCAATCACTCATTACTTAAATTGTAAATTAAGTATTAATTACAATTAATAAATTTTATATTTAATTTTAAGTAATAATTTTTAATTAATAATATGATTGAAATAACAGATATTTGGAACAAATATTTAAAAATAACAATAGCAAAATTATTTGTTATTCAAAAAATCGGGGATTATGCATCTCTAGATACGATCTTACTGGTGATATTTCGATTACAGGTCTTGGATCACAATAGAAAGTAACAATCGATACGATCTGTCCAATGGAAGCTTTCGAACAAGAGATCAATCATGCCTAGGGTAGAGATGCATAATCCACGATTTTTTGAATAACAAATAATATTGCTACTGTTATTTTTAAACATGTGTTCCAAATATCTGTTATTTCAATCATATTATTAATTAAAAATTATTACTTAATATTAAATATAAAATTTATTAATTGTAATTAATACTTAATTTACTAATTTAAATAACGTGTGATTGAATTAATTTATCTGTTTAAACTTACTTCTTAAATTTTTTTTCTCAAAACTATTTATTTAATTTCTTTATTTGAGTGAACCATTTTCTGGAACAGGTGAATTAAAAATATATGTCATTTCTTTAAAATGCTTACTTTAGTTCTATATTCTACCAATAGATGGCGCCAGCAGTAAACAGAATATATGTAATCAAAGTCAGTCATGTCACGAGCAATTAAAAATGATCTGTATGGAATAGTGCATCATCATATGCGAATATCGGAAGTCACTCCAGTAAAGCGGAGTGTGACTTCACACTTTCCGGTGAATTCACTGCTCCGATAGATTTCAATGATATGCATTTCAATGATTCGTTACTTCTAATAACCGGTCCGTTCACTTTTCAATCCATTCACAGATTCCTCCTTATCTGTTTTGTCCGAGAGCTTTCATTCGATAGATCGTATCGAATGTTACTTACCAGTGAAGTCACCGCTCCGGTAAATTTCAGTGATATCGTATCGAATGTTACTTTCTATCGTGATCCAAAACCTGTAATCGAAATATCACCAAGATCGTATTAAGGATTTGAATCACACCCCTTTTTGAAAAGTATTGATCACTGGTATTTGTGACTTTATGATATTGGTTACGTAATAACCGCTCGTAAAATATTCGTCATCCCCATATGCAATTCAATGATACGACAATTTCAATAACCGGTCTGTTCACTTGTCAATCCATTCACAGATATCTTTCGAGAGCTTCCATTGGACAGATCGCATCGATTGTTACTTTCCAGTGAAGTCACCGCTCCGTCAATTTTCAGTGATATCGTATCGATTGTTACTTTCTATCGTGATCCAAACCTGTAATCGAAATATCACCACTAAGATCGTATCACGTATTTGAATCACACCCCACTTGGAAAGTATTGATCACTTGTATTTGTGACTTTTTGATATTTGTTTCTTAATAACCGCTCGTAAAATATTCGTCATCCCTATTCACTACAAAATGCGAAGTCACCACTCCACTTCATGGGAGTGACCTTGACTTTCCGATATTCGCTTTTGGCGATGAACTATTCCATAAAGATGATTTTTAATTGCCTGTGACATGACTATGATTCGTCATTGCCTGTGACATGACTATGATATTCTGTTTATTGCTGACGCCATCTATTGGTAGAATATAGAACTAAAGTAGACATTTTAAAGAAATAACATATATATTTAATTCAAATTTTTCCGAAAATATTTTACTCTAATAAAGAAATTAACTAAATAGTTTTGAAAATATCAAATTTAAGAAGTAAGCTGAAACAGATAAATTAATTCAATCATACGTTACTTAAATTAAGTATTAATTACAATTAATTTTATATTTACTACTAATTAATAATTTTTAATTAATAATATGATTGAAATAACAGATATGTGGAACAAATGTTTAAAAATAACAATAGCAGAATTATTTGTTATTCAAAAAATCGTGGATTATGCATCGCTATCCACAACGACATTTTTGATCATTCAAATAAATTAGTATGCATCAATTTATATTTTTTATACCATTGTTTTCAATAAAGTTTTTTTTATCATTGAATTTATTTTATTTTCTGGAAATAATTTGTTCACTGAAGCGTTCAATGATGAAATGGCAATTTTTAATCCAAATGCCATTTCTGATCAGCTCTATACTTTACAAAATGTGTTATTCATCATCAAACAACTTTAAAAAATACTTCTTTTAATTATTAGAGATCAACTGTCAAAATTCAAAAATTTTAATTTGTTAATAACTCTATTGATAAATTTTTATTTTCTTTGATTTGAGTTTCAACGTAACTATAATTAAAATACAGGAAGAATACGGAGATTATTTTAGATATCTTAACTTAGCTGAAGTAAGTTAATGTGGTAAAAATTTGGCCTGGTTGGAAGAACACCAGAATTTCGGCCCAGACATCGAGGTTTGCAGGAACTGAAGAGCCTCCCCTCAGAAGTTCGGAATTAGCGCATCCTAACGCTGATTAGATGGCCATATGACGTCACTAGAAGCTGAGAAACCATAGAAGGTTAGCAAGCTAACTGTATTAGCTTTTTTTTAAAAAAAAGGTAGCCATTGACCATTTCTCTCCTTGTCATGTATGTATCTAATGTAAAATAAATTACACGTGCAACTTATGTGACGTTCAATTCTATGAAAAGCAATATTTAAATGCCCATTTGTCCCTCATCCATAAACAATCTGCTGAAGAAAGATCTAAAAACTCTTCGTGTATTTATTGCGAGAAGAAATTTTCTTTAAAAAACACGACCAAACATCTTGTTACCAGTCATAACATTAATAATGAGAGTAACTTGCCAGTTCAGAGCCAAAGACAAAATTGCACTGAAGGATATTTCCCATTTAAGGCTACCCACCTCTATGGAAACTTTGTCAAAAAAATATATATTCTTTTAAAAGGGCTGTGAACAAATAAAGGAAATTTTGACCACTTATATCTTTAAACTTGTATGCTTCTGGAATAGAATACATTAAATTGCTAATTTTTTAAATGTATAAAAATGAATTGTTTATTATGTAAATAAAGTATATGTATAGTATTTTCTTTATTTTTTTATTTGATATTTTGTGACATTCTCTTCACAATTTGTTTTTAAATAAAGAAAACATGTTTGTATCCTTTGACTTATTTCATTTCCATTTTTAAAAATAAACATTAAATATTTTATTTTGCTTGTTCAGTAATAAATAACTACCCAAAATTTTTTCATTCCAAATGTATGAAATTACTAGAGCTAAAATTGTATAGTTAAGAATTAGTCTTTTTTTTTAATTTCTTGTATACAAAGAAAATATTGTAGTTAAAAAAATTAACTTTGAGATTTTGGTGAATCTTCATGTTTTACACTTTCCGGTAACTAGAAATAATAGACATAATTCCCAGATACATAATTCCAAAATTTTCATTTTTGGAATTATGTCTATCTGGGAACAAAATTACTCAAAAGCTGACTGAGTTATATAGTTAATATTTGATATGTGATTTCGTTACAAAAAATATAGATTTCTAAAAAAAAGCTTTATTTATCATTTTAGGTTTTATTTAAAGTAACATTTTCAAGGAATCAAATTCATTAGCTTTAAAAATCATTAGAAGAATCTTAACTAGTCTTAAAAATTTTTATTTATAATGCCTGATCATTAGTGTTTAGGAACTAATTGAAATGTTGTCATAGTCATGCATTTTATATAAAAAAAATGTTTCAAAAATAATGAAAGATGATATTGGCCTAATATAAAACTTATAAAAATCACATATTTTAACTCTTAATTTGTTACAGGCAAAAATTGTGAATTACATTAATTTAACCATTAAATAATGCTGCTGCCTTGTGTTCAAAATATTTTTTTTATCTTGTATTGGTGAATTTTTGACAAAATATCCACTTTAATCATAATAATAAAACGAGTAGAACTCACCTAACTAGTGATGTGGAATGGGAAAATAATCAGGGATATATACCCAAAGCCATGATATTTTACAAAATAAAAAAATAGAAACCAGATAGACAATGAAATATCTACATAAATATCCTTCAAAAAATATTTTACAGACATAATGTGTTTTTTAATGGTCATTCGAATTTAAATTTTAAGTTATGTTTGTAACCGGAGAACTTTTCCAACTGTCCACATAGGGGCCACTCGATAAAACTTCAGTCTGTGCTCTGGAGTCATAGATGGAAGAATGATATTTAGCCCCGAGAATTGTACTTTTCCTTAAATGTTTGTATTAATTTTTTGTCCTATTATTGTTTTTCGTGTGTTATGACCTTTAATGTTTCATTAAAAGATTTAAATCAACTAAGCTTCTTTCCTTAAGAGTTTTGTTTTTCCCTAGCAGGAAAAGTTTTGGCGGCCAACGGTAACAAGTTTTGTTTAAGGTTACATGTTTTAATTTAAACTTTAAGCTTTTTTAAAGTTTTTTTCTCTTAAAATTGCAAATGAGTTTTCTTTTATTTAGATTCAACTAAGACATTTACATTAAATTTATGAGTAAAAATATATATTAAAGTTCATGATCTAGATGAATCCTGTTTATCAAAGAAACTGCAAAAAAGGGAATGTTTTGTCCACTATAGGGTCAATTACATACAACAGATTCAGCTACAAAGTAATTTGCAATCCTTGCTGTTGAAATCTTGTTACAAAAATACTTTTGCTGAAAGTAATGAAATAATATATTTTCAGAATAATTAACATTTAAAACTTCGAACTTAACTTATCAGCAATGGAAAGGGCAAAGAGTTTTCTCAAGTTTATGCTCCTGAAACAAGGTTCATAGCTTGTGGCGAGTTAAAAAAAATGTATGCTTGATTACTAAGAAATTTCTTTTTGAATTTATAAAAACTATCTAGAAATTTTATTTATTAATCCAAAAATAATTAAAAACAATTATATATTACATTTTAATTTCTATTATCTGCTAATTTTAAAACAAAACAACATCTAATTCCAATTCAAGAGGGATTAATACTTTTGGACCACATATTATATGTAGGATCCATGCAATAAATTTGCATTTTTGCTTTTTCTAATTCATATTTTTGATTGTTATAGAATTTAAAAGATTCTCATATTACTAGTTTTCTTTTTATTAACTTATTGTAATTCTAAATATGTATTCTATATATATTTATATTATAGAGAAATATCATAAATCACAGCTGCAATTAATACTGCTAAAAATAGGTACTAAGATATTTTACATCACTACACATAGCAATATTAAAATCAAGAGTATTCAAAACATAAATTAGAGATTAATTAACATGCTAGGTGGTAATTATTTGAAATATATATATGTAATGTTTTCGAATCCTGTCGACTAATTAATAAGTAAAGATTATTTTTGGAATCTATCGGCTAAATAAGATGTAACATATTTTGGTTTAAGTAGAATGCAGGTTCGAAGCAGTGAAGAGACCTGGTGTTTTTTAATTCCGTTTTATTCTCTCTCGGGAGGCAAACATGATTATTTACAAAAAGACACAGCGCAGCAGAAAAACAGAAGGCAAAAAGGGACGAACAGATGATAACTAGATTTATATAACATAGGATTTCTGGCCACGAGCCGAGGGAATGACCTTCGACACCTTTTCAAGGGTACAGAAGTATCACTTTCATTTGAAACGTAGTTCTGATTGCGCATTATTTTTTTTACAGAGGAATTAATTAAACCGAAAGTGGAATTGGATTACGAAATAAGAGAATATTTTACTATTGTCTAAATTAAGAATTTAAAATATCATTACATATATATTAAAAGACGCATATTCTATTTATTGAACAAATGAAGCCTTTGCAGAAATTAAAAAATCTCTATAATTTTTTTTCCATAAAATACCATTGTTGTTTATACATGATACCATTTGTTAAGTAAAAATATAATAAACCTATACAAGTGTCACATTAGAAATTCACTAAGCCTTACGATCATCTAAATAAACAAAAACAAAATTCCTGGTAACCATTTCATTGTGTATATATTACTATAATAGTATTTTAAAGCAAATATAAAAATGAAAAAAAAATTGTTTTCTAAATGCATAGCGAGTTAGTTGTTTGCCAAAAAGGCAGCAAACTGCCAAGAAAAGTAAAACCCAGCATTTCGATCATGTGATTTAGACAGCCAATAAACATTAAGATGCTTAGATCCGTGCTTGTGGTTCAGACATTTGTGCGGGTACCAGATTTATGTGTTTCATTTTTTTTCCTGTCGATAGTATAATTAATCGTTTCAAATTTAAATTTCGGATAGTCTTTTTAAAATTTTCTCATAAAATATATTTTATTCTACTTTACCTTTGTTTCCAAACCTAGAATAATATTGAAAAATAATTTAACTTAAATTCTATACAAATTTAAATCCTCCACACATGTTTTCAAATGCTCTGAAGCAAAAAGTATAAATATTCTTTTCATCACATCCTCATGAGTAAATACTAAATGGAAACAGAATGTAAAATATCTCCAAATACGGTTTTGTGATAAAGTAAGGTACCAGCAAACAATTCTAATTCTAAAGCCACTGCGGCTGCATTTTTTTTAGAACATCACATTTCTGAACTTTTTTTTTCTAAGGAAGAGAGAAAACTGTCTTGCTATAAATTAAATGCCAATATGTGATGCGGTTAGACAGAGATCTAGAATTAATTATAATGATAAACAAAATTTTAAGCAAGTAGCATGAAGCTATTTTAGTGAGGTATCCAAATCTTTTTCTTCAGATAGGAAATAAGAATTAATTTCTCCAACCTAATAAATATTTTGAATTCTCACAATTTCAATCCAAAGAAAAAGGATCTATTTCTATCAATTTGAGAAACTAGCTTCTAATGCAGGGTTGGAAAGGGAAAAAATTTCACAACTGTATACCTCTAGGGCGACTATATATAAACGACGACAAAAAAGGTATATAGTGATAGACGTGAAGAAGGTTTGTGAACAATTGCAATATATACATTTCCCAAAAATAATGATGAGGTATATTAAAAGAGGCGATCAAATGCGTCTATACATAAAATAATGCTCAAATCAAATTCCTAAATTTCCTCTTTCCCTCTTCTTCTAAGTATGGTTATCATTCTATTCGCAAATTTACATTATTTATTTTCAGATTTTCCGCAAACATTTATATTTATATTCTTAAAAGTAATTGCAGGAAGAGCTCGAGTAAAGGCTGGCGCAAGATAAATTTAAAACAAATTCGGATAGCAAAATAATGATGTATTCCATTTTACTATCTTTTACAACGCAAAAATAAATGTAGAACTTAAAAATATATAAGCAAATGATTTGATCAAGTGCATTTTACAGTCACATATAGTAATCAATTAATAAATTAAATAACAAAAATAATTGTTCTATAAATTTATATAATGCAGTTTGATAAACAGAGCCTAACTGGGTAGTGAACACGTTTAAAGGAAAACGGTAAATCTGTTGGAATGAGAGGGATCTGTAGTATTAAAACTGATTCTCCAGCACCAGAGCCAGTTAAAAGTACTGCCTCAATAAAGAATTGTTTCAAACTTTTTATTTGTAATCGAGTACCATTAGTCACTGTTGGGGGGGGGGGGTTAAATTACATAGTAGTATTATAGGAGCACCAAATTTTAAAATTAATTCGTGTGGAGGAAGACCAGATGGATTAAGAGAATTTAAAAATTCAATTAGATAATGAACAGCTTCTTCACTATCTAAAAAAGGGAAATAAAGAAACTTACTTAACACACAATACTTGGGGAGAAATCATAAGGTAGGCGATATTTTATTACCACCTAAATAGGTAGTAATAAAATATCGCCTATTTAATATCTTTTTTACATTAGTTCATCCGAATTCTTTTTTTTTTATCACGAAGCGGCGGAGTAAAAGGCAAATAAAAGCTAGGATATAAAGAAAAAAGTGGAATATTCCCACAAATACTATAAAAGTTCAGTTCAATTTTTGTCCTGAAGTTGACAAAGCTGTAGCTGACATACCACAAAGTCCAAAAACATCTGCAATACTGTTATAACAGTGATCGGTGATTCCATCACCTGCTCAAGAGTATGAAAAGTCTTTTTACATTTCTCCGACCATTGAACCTTGCATCTGCTCCATTATTTCTTATCTCAACTTCGCTAAATAAAAGCTTCCGAATGACAGCAAATATTGTGTCATAATTTTTTTCAAATACTTTCAAGTTGTGTAAAACGCTACTATCAAAGAGAAGGCCAGATGGGTTTTAGAACCGATCCACGTATAATTCCTTCTATTTTTTTCAGTACAATAACACAAAAACACCATTTAGTTATATAATTCTCTATATATCTCAAACGCATAGAGCTTTATGGTTAAGTTTTAAGTTCATTTCCAAGCCTGTTATTGAAAACTAGCATTTAAATTTGTAATAAAAACTTCTTAAATTCAACTTTTTATTATTTTTTTAAATTTCATTTTATTCATGCTTGTATATTAAAAAAAAGCTAATATAAGAAATTTTGCGACTGTTTTTTTTAGAGAAATAAAAAAAATAATTAAGGCTCAGTACACTTTTTTAATTGTGCAAAGAGTTTAATTCTGTTTTATGGGATTCTTGAGTCTATAATTGAAATTATCAGTAATTGACAATCAACCATTATCTTTAATCGAAATCATCTTTTAAATTATACAAACGCCATTCCGTCAGTTGAAAAATAAAAATAAAAATAAAACATGTTGAATTGTGCGTGTTTTTCCTTTGTAATAGTTTCGTTTTATTTAAATTTATTGGATTGAGTCATAATTTTGGCGTACCATGGTTATTTCTGATCATTGCGTCATCAAAATCGAACTGCAATTCAATTTCTCGTGTGAATTGTATCTGTAAAGGATTATTATTTTAAAGAAAAATGAAAATATCTACCACTCTGCTTTCTAACGTAGTCTCTTTAAATAAATTTTGAGAAGAAAACACTGTAACTTCGCTTGTGGCCAGTTTTTGATTCTATGTCAAAGCACGCAGTTGTTATACCATTGTGCTTGGGTTACGATAGAAAAGCCTTTAGGCAAATTTTCCGATGAAATCACACATTCATTACTCTAGGGATTGTTACAGATTTGCATCTAAACATATAGCAGTTTTTCATTTAACTATAACCACTCTGTGACTATAACTGATAGACCATAAACACGCCTAATAAACTACAACTAATTTAACTCTTTATAGTTCTCTGGCATACATTTTTACCATCTACATATTTTTATAAGGCTCCAATAAGTATTTTAAAATGATAAATAGCATAATCAGATGCTTAAAATTCGATTGAGCCACCATAATAGCTCTGCAAGGTTTTTAGTCTGTAATTAAATATTGTTTAAATTCAAAAGTGGTAAATATGCTTACCACTGCCCGCTCACGATGTAAGGAGTTTCATAGCGACATTAATTTCCTGCATTTGTCATTAAATTTTAACTCCTGAAAAAGTTTTCAGACATAAAATATCACTGTGTTTTGTTTCTTATGTCTAAGATATTCTTATATTCAATTATCATTATTTGCTATTGGGTTTATTTAATTTAAATTCAGCTTTCATTTTTTAAAAAAAGGAACGAAACAGTTGATGCAATTGGAATTTCTTAAAATTCAGATTCTTCTTGTTAGTGATTTTAAGAACATGTTGATTTCAATTTCGGTGTATTGATTATTTGAATTCTGTATTTTACGACATTTTAGTTTATTTCTTAGGAAAACGTGGCTAAGATGTTATTAATAAAATTGCATTAGATTGCAACGATTTTATTTTCATGCAATGTAGCAATCCGCCCAGCCAGTCTAATAAACGCAAAATGAGCTTCAAACTATAATGTAAGATATTGCTGAATTTGAATTCCATGATTTCAAACTTAAAAAAAAACTATATAAAGTTATTTTAAATCACCTACAATACAGTGCCAAGTATGCTTTCCACTGTGTTTCGCCGAACGATCTCTGGTAAGTATACTTTAGCCCTTATTTCATAAATTAAAAAACAAATCAACGAACTTTTGATGTTTCAGTATTTGTATCAACAGTTTATCTTGATAGAAGCCTAAAAAGTTATTTGCCAATGCCCAGGAACACGACCTTCGTAAAACAAAGGTCACACGACCTTCGTAAAACAAAGGTCGTAGGGATTATGCCCTATAAAAGGTTAAATTACTTTGAGCATTCGAATCTACGAACCTCTTCCACGATTCGTAATCGAAAAATAAAATGGATTTATGGCCAGAAATTGACTTAATATCATATCGTTTCTATACTAGATAATTTTATTGTATAACCAGAAGAGGAAGAGGGGCTTTTACCCTATTAACGATATCTCAGATATAGCTGAGGCAGATTAACTAACGAAAGTTGTAGGAGAAGGTTTCCTACATATTAGCAAAAGGCTTGAAAAATGGAAAGAAAAATATTTATTGCATACTTTAGATGTAAATACATTAAAATTTTTTGTTTCCTTATAGTGGGGTCTTCCCTATGCATAAGGTACACAAACAATTAAATAAAAAATATTTGCTAAAATCAGTTTGAAATGAATTGGGATCCAATAACAGAGATAGATCAAACATAACAGTACAGTTTCGTAAAATAATGATTTCTAAACATAAGCCTAAATACGAAGATTTAAAATAAGTATGATAAAATGAAAAAGAAAATGAATAAATTTATGCAAAAAGTGCTTGAGATATTGGAAACTTTCTAGAATTATTGATTAAAATAAAATTAATTGATCTTCACATTTATAAAATTGAATTCGGAAAACGCTGAAATCCATATTTCAGTGAAAATGCGATGCCAAATGCAAAATCAAAAATAAAGCTTAAAGAAAATATCAGCAATCATAAGCATTACCGGTTTCTTTTCAGAGTAATATAAAAAGAATGCGAGCTTCATAATAAAAACTAATTATCATGTATTCTCGCACACATAAAAAAAAATGACGCCAAAGCAGAAACTGGCAAGATGCCAGAAAAACGTAACGAACATCAGTAGGAGGTTATGCAAATTGATTTTATGAATTATTATTAATAATATTGCAATTTTAATAAAATCCTTTTTATATTTATAGTATTTCTATTTAGCATTTCATTTATTAATTTGATATGAAATTAATAATCTTCATTACTAACTAATTTTTTTTTTTCATATCATTAAAATCCTGTTTTTTACTTTCTCGTATACGTAGTATAGAGAAAATATAGTAATCGTCAAAAAAATTCTAAATCGAAATTTCGACAAATCTCCACGTTTTAGACCTCCCTAAATGCGAAAAACACATTTTTTAGAAAATGTCCGTCTGTCTGTCTCTGACAAAGATAACTCAAAAAACGCTTTGAGCTAGAAGGGTGGAATTTGGTACACTGTCTTTACACAAAATTTGAAGGGTTCTTTCAAATTTTGAGTCAAATCTGTTCTGAGGAAATCCGTCTGTCCAGCTGTTCGAATATAAGTTAACGCGACAACTACAAACCGGAAAAAGCTAGATAGATCAAATTTGGCGCACAGATTTAAAATCGATCACCTATCAAACTTTGAGCCAAATCCAACAAAGTGTTGACCGTGTATTGGTCTGTACTTCTAGAAAGATGTAAATACGATGATTAGAAGACGCAGTGACTTAAATATATCAAATTTGGTACTGGCTTTTGTGCCTATAAGTATAGTTTTGCGTCAAATTTTGGCTTCAATCGATTGGGAAAAATGCATCTAAAATACAGATTGAATTTTCGAATGTAATTAACCGCATGCTAGGGATTAATCACCAAGTATGACACGATAGATTCTGTAAAAATGCTAAATTGCGCCAAGAGTTAATATTTAGTAATTATCGTACGCCATTGCTATATAAGGGGTCCGCTGGCATGACAAGAATATACAAGAAAGTTTGGGTTGATCAAAGCATGCGATGCTTTTGGTTGATAGTTCCTCATGAATTAATTTAATTTAATTTTATGACATTGATCATACTATAATTTGACAATACACAATTTCGTTCAAAAAGTTCCGTAATTTTAAAATTTTTTTTTAAATGTAATTAAATCATGCTTTTCTTGAAAATTGAAGTGTATCATGTGACAGACTAATCAGAACCGGTTTCTTCCTTTAAAAAATGTAGATTCAAATAATTCGATTAATGAAGATTAACTAAATCCTACAATGAAAAGTATAGTTGATAAAAATACATTAATATAGTTAGTAAAAAAACGCTTTATTAAATACAAAAGCAATTTTCTGAACATATCGCCAAATATAAAATATTGTCTCATGAATAAAAAGGTATTTCCTTCCATATAATATGTACTTATATGCAATTCCAAAAATTCCGTTCCAATAAAATAAAAAAATAAAAAATAAAGATTTTTTTTCACTTCTAAGTTTTCTTAAAAACTTCTATTTGACCTTATTAATCTATCCTAATACTTGGTGGCTTACTTTATATATTTTTGTTATAGCTTTTTACTATAATATCTATAAAGTTTCTGTTTAAACTTGTTTATTCAGATAAAACACATTTTATTTTAGAGCAAAAAAAAAAAAAAAAAAATTAAAAAAAAAACCCCCCCCCCCTCCACTTTTCATGCGGTCTGCATATTCCCGATACCCAGAAGCAAATATAATAATCTGTTTTATTGACCAACAACTTAGAAACATAAAATTGCTGTTACGTAATATTTTTCATATTTTTAATACTTTTCATATCGATATGAATGAACTGTTAAAGCCCTATTCACCAACGCAAGTTACGTTTGATTCGCCAGTTTATCCTCCGATTTCTGACTCACAAATATCTATTCTCGAGCAGGAAATCGCCAATTAGGGCATTTTTTATTAAATCCAGGAATATCAAATAATGACCATTTTCGACGATTCTATCTCATTAAGAGGAGAAGCATGAGCGCATTTCCGGAATTCTTTGCCAATCTTTGACCTTGATTTTCGCCCTATTAGATATTTTTTTCGCGTGCAAATGAGTATCGCGTCGTTTCTGTCCATATTATTTTTATTCAGTCCGCGAGTAATCCGAGTTTATTTTATAGCTAAATGTAAAACATCCCTTCCTTTCATCTTTCCTCTCACCCCTATTTTGACTAATTAAACCCGTCCTGATGAACACACAAAAGTGCGGAGTGTTTTAGAATTCGTTGTCAAACAATAATTGGCAGATTTTCAAATGCGCATTCGAATAAAAACAAGTTTATTCAATATAGAGTTCGAAACAACCAACATTTTTCATTTCGAATATCGCTTTACTAAATTGAAAAAAAAGAAAAATCAAGCATTGCTGAAAAACTCTAGTTAATAAAAATAATAATAATTTCATTTCGATTTCTTGCAAAACAGGCGTTTCGAAAAAAATAGTTAATAATATATTTTTTTTAATTTTGCTTTTTCATTTAAGTAAGGATTTTTTTTTTTTTTTTTTTTTTTGTAACTTGAAGTTTTTTTTCCATCTAATTCTATTTTGTTTCTAATTTAGAGAGAATATTTCAGCATTACATCATTGTCATAAATAAATGATTTACCTTTTTAAAAATTTATAATAGTATTAGAGTATCAGAACATTTCATTAAACTATGTATTGTGTTTGGTCATTATAAGTTGATACATAGTTCAGCTTGAAAAATACTTTAAATGTCGTATGTTGCATTATCACTCTAAATACATACATTGTTGAAAAAACTACTAAATATATTTATGCTATCTCTTGCTTTTAGTAATCAGATTAGTTAAATATTCTTGGTACTTTAAATTAAAAAAAATTCCTCTTAGCATGCTGGAAGGCAAAGATAGATTCCTTTACATCTAAATTACTATTTGGCAACATAAATTGTTATTGTTTCTAATGGCACTTGTCATAGACAAGCCCACTGACTTTAGAAGTCAGCGATTTCAAGCCAAGGGTGCGTCTCTTGTTTTTCAATAGCACTATCTAATACTAGAGTACGATTTAGCTACACTCACGTCACAACCCTTTTTAGGGGGAGGTCTTCATTCATGCATTTCATTCACTCATCCACAGATCGTAATTTAGACCTGAATCAAAGAACGATTACCGCTTATCCAGTATTCCCAGAGGTATTACTCTCCACATGGAGGACTTTGTGATCACGACAGATTTATACGTGCGCCAGCCACCATACACACACGAAGAGTCTTCAGGCGGCAGGGTTTGAACTCGCAACCTAAGAGATGAGAATACAACGCCCTACCATCCAGGTTATCCCGACCGTTACATAAATTGTTGATGTCAGAAACAGTCAAAATTAGTGTGCGAAAATCACTTTTTCAACTCCTAACTTATAAGATATTGCAGTTATCAAAAAACTTAAAATACTACGCTTGTTTATATTTATGAGGCACCAATTTGGGTAATTGTATTTAATTTTCTATTTTCAATATTAAGAAAGAGCTAGATGGATAATTTATGAACGCATCCGAGATTTATACAATTCTAACGAAATATTCCAAGCCAGTTAAAACCCAAACAAAATTGCCCTAGTTACGCTGTTTACAAGATAGCGGAAGCAAAGGGTTAAAATATATGTATAAATTAGCGTTAAATATACATATAAACTTTTGAAAGAAGGGTGGTTTTGGGTTCGACAGATCGGTGAAGAACTGAAGAAATTTTCCCGAAGTCTTGTCGTGAGAACCATTCCAATTGTTAGACTTCTAGGCCTGTTATCCTTCTAGGCTCATAATCAACTCTGTTATACTTTAGGGTAAACTAACCCAAACTTTAGCAAAGCAAGCAGTGAAATTTTTGTGTCGAGAAGGCAAAAAGATGAAAGCAGTTTCTTAAAAATGACCTTTATTAAAAATCAAGAACAAAGTCAATGTGCTCGTAACTGGAGCAATCAAAATAATAAGTTGAATAATAAAAACTTAAATCAACATTACCAGCCGGCCTCCTGGCATAGGGGTAGCGCGTCTTCCTCGTGATCTGGGCGTCCCGGGTTTTAATCCCGGTTTGGGCATGGTTGTTCTATCTGTGAGATGTGTGAATGTGCCCTCCTGTAAAAAGGGCTTGTGCAAGCGAATGAGTGATGCGTGAGTAGCTAAGTCGTTCTCTTGGCCCTAGTTGGCTCTACTATAGAAACAAGAGACGCACCCCCTCAGGCTTAAACTCTGCTGTCTCTGACGGCGGGGCTTGTCCGTGGCGAGTGCCATAATTACAAACAAAAAAATCAACATTACCAGACCTCAGATTCGAACCGTCTAAAATAACCAATCGGCATAGTTAAAATGTTGAAGCAACATACAGTTGCATAGCCAACCAGTCGACACTCTCTATCTTAGAGCTAAAACACATGCGATTGCTGCCAATCACAAGACACGAAACTCGCAAAAAGATCGGGTTCGAATCATCGGTTTGTTTACTTTCATTGAGATCATGGAATGGGATTGGAAAAACAACACAAGGACCGTAAAATTCGGATTCGAAAATAACTTTCGCATGGTTTTTTTTTAAATGTCTAAAGCCAATAGGCAGTTTTCATATAAGAATCTATCTAATATATATATGTGTGTGTAAAACATATTTTTTGAAGCAGTTTCATGGCCGAAGAGAGAAGAGACTTGAAATTTTAAAACTCCGCTTTAGTGCATCCCGAGAGGCATAATTTATGTAGAAGAAACGCTGACAAAACTGACCTCCGTTCACCAGCGATACAAGAGCTAGAAGAGTGAAAAGCGTAAAGAGAGAGAAATATTTTTCTCCTGTCATTAAATACCATGAGATTCTGATAACAATTTCTTTACACGTGTGGATTTTGTTAAGGGAATTATAGGTATCTTTTAAAAAAATTCGCTTAGCTTGACAGATTTTTATCCCTACACTCGGAGTGTGGGAACTTGTCGATTTCAGCAGTTTTTCATGGCTTGTGCAGCATTAATTAAATAAAAAAGGTGAAACTGGATCAGAAAATAAGAAAATCCCTTATCACATAAAAATTTGAAAATAAATTAAGATTTCATTTAAATTCAGATATTATATATGTTACCGTTAAAGCGTGAAATCCATTATTTCATAGAATAACTAGGTATTTCATGAAATAACTAGACAAGTCAGTTAAAGTATATAAAATTATTGAATTCTACGATTTAACTAGGTATTCTATATAATAACAATTACTTGATCGTTAAAGTATGAAATACGGCACTCAAAAGTTCTTTGAACCGGTTCTAGCTGTTTTTAGTCAGTTTTAAACCGCTTATACCTGCTTTGCAATGACGTGTGTATGTGTGTGTACGCTTCACTCCGTTATTTTAGACGTAAAATTAAGACCGTATATTTATGTTAGAGTTATATTATTATTATATGTTATATTATTTATCAATAATCATCCGCAACACGGATAAAATTTATTTCTTGAGAGATTTATGATCAATAAATTTATAAAATAACTTTTAAATTGTTTATTTTTCATCTATTATATACTTTAACTGACTTGTCTTGTTATTTCATGAAATACCTAGTTATTTTCTTAAATAACTGAATTATACACTTTACGGTAGCACGGTAGCATATATATATTCTATTTTACTATAAAAACTGATTGAGTAATGAAGTTTTAAATTTCTTTATTTTAGACTATCAAACCTACCCGAGAAAAGATACTCCGTTGAATGGATATTCTCCATTAAATAACATAAAAAATAACCGAAAATAATAATAAAAAAACAAACGCAATATTAGCTAGAATCAACACCAAAAAAGCGGAATTACAGTCATATGTAAAAAGAAATCATACCTTTAATCACCTAATCAAGATTTTCTTCTCCGAATTCTCCAAATTATTTTTCGATCCCTTATCACGTGATCCTTGAGAAGAAAATGTAATCTGTATAATAATCTTCCAAATTCTATAGTGGGCGTTTGGAAAAATTACATACATAATTAAGTGTTGCCATATGCTTTGCCTTTCACAAGATATCTAATTTTTCTAGCAAAAATGATAAGCCGTTAGATGAAAGATCAACAACTGGATGGGAAATTTTTCAAGAGTTTCAGCTTTTTTGAAAACTTTATCTTTCGATTATAAGCGAGTAATAAATACGGAATATATTCCTATGTTATGATACCGAATTTTTCTTTGCGTTTTAGGTCGCCCCAGAAAAAAACATGTAAGTGGATGGCATTCATGTGTTTATAAATTCATACATCAGGATTTTAAGGCGGATTTGTTTTGTGAAATGTTTATGAATAAAAAGGTTTAATTTTTAAACATGAGTTCATAATTAGAACTGGAGATGACCAGATTTTAGCTTCGAAATACATTGTCTAAGATAAATCGATATTTTTCGACGTATCACAAATTCATTATTTTTATTGGATTTTTATTCATTTATTTGTATTTTTAATTGTAAATTACCTTTTAACACCCGGAATAAAAGTGAATCAGATATTTAACTTATTTAATTTATGTTTAGCTTAATAAAAGTAATTGATTCTTTTTCTTCCAATAAATAATAAAAAGCAAGTCGTTTATTTCTTCAATAGAAAGAATAATGTTGTGCTTAAAATTGCATTTAATTTATAAAAAGCAGAACTTTACAATATTTTTTAATATTCGAATACTACCATACTTTCACAGAATGAAAGGATTTTTAAAAAAGTTTGAGCTTCGTGAATGAAGTTTTAATTTCTCTAATTCTTTTCAAACAAAAAAAATTCAGTAATATCTTTTAAATTTTTAATACGGTACTTGCTAATACATCCAGAATCTAAAGTCTAAAGCCTACTGTCAAAAAAAAAAAATAAACAATTGCTGAAAATTATGACTTTTCTCAATGTCTTTCGGATTTTTAAAAATTTAGATGTTAGACGAATTTGTATTCAATTTGCAAATTAGCCGATTATAAATTAAAATATTCTAATATACTTAACATTATAGACAGAAAAATGGTAATTAAATAATATACAAACTATTAATGACAAATATGTTAGCATATAAATTGATTTAAAAAAGAACGTTATTATATAAAAAGAAATTGAAACATGGTCTTTAATTTCTTAAGCAGTCGTGGGATATGCATATAATTTGATAAAGAAAAAAAAGAAAAAAATATAGGAAATACATTCAGCTTTGACAAAAGTATAAACTGTCGGAAATAATAACTAAAAAAAATACTGTTTTAGAAGATTGTTTTTGTGTTAGATTATTTTGAACACCAACTAGTACGTAATAAATTTGAATTATAGAATGAAAAATTGGAGCATATAAAATATGATGTAATAAGCAATTATATATTGAACATAAAAAAAGAGCTCTATCACAGAGCTCTATGTCTCATCTAATCACTATTCAAGTACGGAATAGTGATTAGATGAGACATATACATTTCCAAAATTACAATCCTTTTCTTTTTTTCTAAAATAATGTGACATCAGAAAATCATAAATTTAAAAAATTTCACTCTATAAATTAAAATGAATAAAGAAAGTTAAAAAGAACTTTTAAGAATAATAAGAAATTAAAGAAAATCACATATTCAATAATATTGAATGTAAAATAATCCCAAATGATAAGACGGTTTTATCATTCCCGCTTTCATTTTCTTCCTTAAAAAAACAATTTATCTCACAACCGACATTATGGAGCACATTTTCAAAAATGTTTACACTTTTTTTTTTCAGTTAACATGCTTTCTTAATTTTTTTTAAAAAAGTGGCATTCTTTCCATTTTTTTTCTTTTTTTTTGAGATTCGCATATTCTTTCCAATACAAAATCTACTGTAAGACAATATGCTCCATTACTACTATTTCCTATTCATATAACAAATATTATCGGAAAAAGGAATTAGCAATCCCTTAATTTTACAATACCTCTACCTTAGGTAGATTTTAGTTTGAGCATTTTACTTCCATTTTTATTTGTTTTTGCTTTTTAATATGCTCGTCAACTTATGATAGTTTATGGATTTTAAAACATTGATACGAAATAATTAATATGGTTGACATTGAAAAATATTTTTAAATTACTAAAAGTAAATTATTTTACTGATATATTTCTACATTTTTTTAAAGTTATATATGCACACGTAGGATATATTTGTTACTTTCAATATGATTAATGGAATATTTTTAATAATAACCGGAAAAGTTATCAAGTTCTATTATTGTTGAATTAAAGCTGGCACAATTTATCAAATTTTGACACAAGTTGAATTTATTCTAAGCTTTAAAGGGCTTATATGAACATCGTATTATACGTTCTATTTTTTTGTTTCTGCATACAGTTATACAATCTTTTAAAGTCCCAAATTTTATATGTTTTTAAAAACAGCTGCTAAGTAATAAACGGTGGAGCTCATAGAGCGTTTTGCTCATTAACAAAATAAAAAAGTTTTTGAAATCAACATTAAAAGAGATAATTTAAAAATATTTTAGAAAATTTGTTGTAATTTCCAGTTTATTATTGTTTTGAAAAAAAATATCCTTCCTTTCTTTCTTTTTATGTCTAACTTGTATTTCTAACATAAATCTTAAATTAAATAAGTGAATTTTTAGATATTGAAAACATTTTTTAATTAAATACATAAATCTTTTAATTGCTGTAAGATATCAAAAAATAGAGAAAAATCTGTTGCCGAAAAAATATAATCTAAATTAGTTGACTTTTGAAACATAATTTATAAACTTTTGCTAAAACTATTTTTATGTATCTTGAGAGTTGAGATGCCTTTTTAAAAACTTTAGAACTTGGCAAAATTAACTCGAATCGAAAATCACTTAAAAGATACAATTCTTTTATTACACTTATATAATAATCGATAGACATGCTGTAATTTTTTATGTAATGGATTCGAAAGTTATTTTAAAAAGCAAACTTTTAAATAAAAGCATTTTAATTATAAATATTACAAAATGATTCTGTGAAAGCTCCTTGTAAACATTGTACTGCAAATGAAAGACACAAAGAAGGAAATAGAACATCTGCGGTGTGAAGTAAAGAATGAATAAATCCTACTAATTTAAACGTTCTTATTTTTTATTAATAATCTTTTTATTATCTAACCAAAATATACTTTTCAAGGTGTCGAAAAATCCATTCAGCAATAATAAAAAAATAAGAATAAAAAAATCTAATTTCAGGTCAAATGGTATTGTTAATAATTCCTACTTAAGTCCTAAGAGTCAAGTTTAAGTAAAAGCAATTAGAATAAAGTTCTGGTTAAGGAAAAATTATGAGTCATCGAGGGACACGATGTATCGCCACGATATCAATAAATCGATTTTTTTAAAGCGATATAAAAAAAATTTCTTATCTTGTGTCATTGATTTATTTCGATAAATTGAAAATCGGTATAACCCTTTTCACATTTAATGGAAGATATTCAATTATTCCTGTTTCTACAAATCTTCTCCTTTATTCTAAACTAGTCGCCTTTGGCGAGCAGCCGGAGCAGTGGAAAGGATTGATCTGCAATTAATATAATTATATTTTTTACTGAAACAAAGTATTTTTTTTATAATATGATTACTGAAAACAGAGTCACTGAGCGTTTAAACTTTATGGACACTAAAGAATATCTTTCTTAATTTATGTAATATCTCAAGAATTTCTCAACAAAATTTTCTCAGATTCATCACGAGCAGATCGATAAATTAACAACGTTTAGTTTTAAATGCATCAAACACTAAGAAAATAAACAGAATCGTTTAAAATAATCGGTCGAAAACAGGTTAAAAAATACTTAAGAAACTTTGCATATACAAAAACTATAAGCATATACATAACTATAAGCATATACAAAACTATAAAGCATATAAAACTAAAAACTATAAGCATATACAAACTTAAAACTATAAGCATATACAAAAAAATATATAACGTAAATACAATTTAATTACAAAAGCGTACAACTAACCTAAAAATAATTTAAATCAAGTCCGCATCCTTTGAAAATAGTTGTCAACAATCAAAACACAATGCGCATGCGTGAATTTTCAAAGCCAGTTATGGTAACGCAAATGCTTGAATTTTTCTACGCTAGTTGGGGTAACGCTATGCAGATTAGAAATTTTTAATTTCCTTTATTCTGTTTTATTTTAATTCAAAAGTACTTCAGAATGAATCTGAAAGATCGATTAATTAACAATGTTTAATTTTAAATTCCATCAAACATTAAGAAAATAAACAGAATCGTTTGAAATAATCGTCCGAAAAATGTTAAGCCTAGCCTCATTAGTGTGAGAAAAAAAAACTGAAGCCTTATTCATTTGGCGGTGGGGAAAATGAAGATTTTTTTGGCGGGAAAGTTAATTTTTAATTAATAATTAAAATTCTAATTAAAAATTCAAAAAAAGGAACCCCAGGTGCACATTCCCGATCTCCAAGGTATACATGTACCAAATTTGGTAACTGTAGGTCAAACGATCTGGCCTATAGAGCGCTAACATACACACACACACACACACACACACACATATAAGTATAGATAGATGATTCTATAATATGAAAATTAATTGAAGCAAAAGTATGAATTCTAATGCTCATAAACTGGTACAATTCATGATTTCCCTTTTCTTTTTAATAAAAGCTAGAACATATACCATGTCCCTTACACCCTATTTACACTACTAAATTAAGTAGACAATGTTTTTTTTTTTTTTTTTTTTCATTTAGAATGTATTTGGGATTCGAGATAGGCCTATTATGCTTTAATTTAAATACGCGAACTTCACAAGTTCAAATTAAATGCTGGTTGATTTCAATGTGGTCATAAATTATGAAGATCAAATGCGACATTTGTTTCATGAATTTAATGCATATTCTAAGTCAAAAAATAAAAAGGAAAAATAAAGAAAGGAAAACACGATTGCTGAGATATTGAAAATGCGTACTGTTCGTTTCCGTATCCCAATGCTACCACTTTTCGACGATTCTACCTCGCTAAGGGATGAGATGTGAGCGCATTTCCGAAATTTTTCGACCTTGATTTCCGCACCATTAGATACTTAATAGTTCCTTTTTTTTTCTCCACATGTATGTGAATTTCGTGTCGTGTTTTACCATACTATTTTTTTTTCGAATTCAAAAGTGCGTTTTGATTGTTTATATAGCCAGTTCAACTGGCAAAAAGGCTTTTAGGAGTTACCCAAAAAATATTTTATGTAATATTATTAAATGTGTTTCTGAAAATATCCATTACTATCAATCTTAAAATGCTATAAAAAATTCAATGGTAAAAAAAGAGTTTTAACATAAGAAGTTATTGATTTGCAAAAATCACAAATTACCAGTTTTTAAGACCATTAATATTCTATTTATTCATCATAATTCAATATTTAGGCACATTACAGTAAATAAAAATTGCTCTAAAATATTTTATTGTAAACTAATACTTTTTCCGACAATATTGCAATTAAATATTGTAAATTACAAATTAACCGCATAGTTTATTATAAATTAAAAACTAACTAAGTTTTTATGTCTCCCAATTCCATGGTTAAACCGAATTCACCTTATTGTTAAATGTAAACATTTCCTCCTTTCATATCTACTCTCACCCCCTATTTCGGTCTAAATGAACACATCCTGACGCATGCGTAAAAGCGCGG
This sequence comes from Argiope aurantia, assembly GCA_026543865.1. NCBI lineage: Eukaryota > Metazoa > Arthropoda > Arachnida > Araneae > Araneidae > Argiope > Argiope aurantia. The sequence goes on from JAPMOR010106949.1 coordinate 58,907, forward strand.
AAGGGTTTCGAATTCGAGAACGAGCAATAAATAAAATGTTGCTGAAATTTTTATCAATAATCCTCTGAAAAAAGAAAAATTAATTTTTAAACATATCATTCATTGATTATATTTTTTGATCGCTATATAAATGTGAAAAACATTTGCTATTTTCGAATTCCTATTTTAAGTGGAAATTGAAAATAATCTGTTCCTACGAACCAAACTGAACTCAAAATAGTTTATTGAGTACTGAAAAGATTATGTAAGAAAACAATTTTTTGTTAAGCATTACAAATAAATGGTTTTTTCTACTTAAAAATTATTTCTTCAACAGGTGGAATGCAAAAATTTCTTTCATTCTGCTTTTCTGTGCTGCTTTAACAGCCACAAAATCTGAAGCAGATTCATTAGCTTGCGAAGAAAAGGAAAAGAAGCTAGCAGTGTTAGATCTTGCTAAGGAATCTATAATAAAAGCAAAAGACCTTCATCCAACGTGTGGTGAGTACTTAGTTTTCAATTTATTTTTGTATTAATATTTCTCCTGATATAAGTTTGCAATAAAAATTATCAACTTTATACAACAACATCCGAGAAAGGTTGCTTTATTCTCATAGCTCATAGATTGTACTATTATTCCAATCACTTTTCGCTTATGTACAGTATGAGCCAAAAGATACTGTACTGAACTGAAAGGATGAAGCAAAATTGCATTATTATCATTTGTGAGTTCATTTTTCCTCAAAAGAAATTAACATACATACATACACAGTATTTGCGTGTTGCTTTACCACGGTATGCGTAATGTAAGTGTTCAAAGTGTGCACTGCCTCGCTGTCGACAGTGTTCATATCGTTCACTCAGATTCTCAAACATATCCTGAAACAAAAGTTGTTACAAACTCCTGCAAAAAGAAATGATTTTCTCACGTAATTGTTCTCAGGCGCAGTTCTTGGTGGATCTTCACAGTTGAATACACTCTCCAGAACGGCTAAATTTCGTAACAATATACAGCAGAACTGTGTTACTTGGTGCCGTCTTATTAAACTTCTCTTGGAATTGTTCTGCCAACTTTTTTCGAACTCGGTTCCCGTTCATGGCCGCTTTCGTATGAGCGAAAATAATGTTCAAACTGTAAATACTTTTTCTTCCGTCGAGAGACGCATTTCCAACAACAACTGCTCAACACAATTTCCTTTTCACTGTTGCGAACACGTGTAGCTGGAGCTATGCCTCGTCGACAGACGCAACTATGTGTTCGAGATGCGGGAGTGCCAGTACTGTATAATTTGGCGCATACTGTATTTTGGTCATAATGCTGTCACCTCCCAACAAACTCCAGCAACTAGAGCCCTTTGTTGCAATTCGAGTTTGTTGGAAGATAACGAGCGAGAACGGTCACCCCAAACCTTTCTCACATACTCTTTAATAAACTTGTCAAGTCAGAGAAAGCCTTGCATGGCAATGACGTACAATAGTTACGAAATATTAAATTTGGCGTGAATTTAGCATTTTTAATGAATCTATTGTATGATCCTTGGCAAGAATTTTGGCGATTAGTCCCTGGCATGCGGTTAAGAGCATCCGAAAATCGATGTATGCTTTAGACACGTTTTCTTTAACCAAAACGCAAACAAAAATTTGATCGAACCTGCACTTGTAGCCACAAAATCCAATACCAAATTCGACATATTTAAGTCATTGCGTTTTTGAGTTATCTTGTTGACCAGTTTCTGAGATATAGCACTATAGATGTTAAATATATGTACCAAATTTTACCTATCTAGCTCTCTTGTGCTAGCGTGTTAGCTTATATTCGTACAGCTGAACAGACAGAATTCATCTGAACAAATTTTACCCAAAATTTGATAGAAATTTGCAAATTTTGTGTAAGATTATATACTAAATTTCATCCGTCTAGCTCAAAATGTTTTTTGAGTTATTTTTGACACAGACAGAGAAACAGAAGGATATTTCCCTTAAATGTGCAGGTCCTTAAATGTGCAGGGAGAAGGATATTTTCGACTGCAGGGAGGTCTAAAACGTGAAAAATCGTCAAAATCTCAATTTCGAATATTTTGGCGACTACTGCACTTTCTCTTTACTACATGTACGAGAAAATAAAAATTTCATCTTGCCAACTACTCACTCATTAAAGTGAATTTAATTGAATCTATCTACTATATATTATTGCACATGCAAGTTAAGAAACAGAATAAAATACAGAGTCAAAGCGGAACTGAAAATCCTACTTGAATTGAATTAAAATTAGGCGAAAACAATTATTTTTCACTGTTAAGGAATTATCTAATTAGAGATATATTCTATATAATTAGATAGCGGATATGAATCACAGGTGAATCACGCGGAAGTCAAAGTTAAGGAGAGTTAAGTAACGATGTTAAGAAGCTGTTCAAATCTCACGGAATTGCTGATTTTGGTTCAAGTAGATAACTGTTTTAGAGTTTCTGTAACTTGTGTATTCAATTGGGACTGACATGTTTGAATTACACATTCAAGATGTCAACACTAACCTTTTGTTTTCTTTCTCTCTCTTTTGTATATTGCAGTTAACGATGACCAAGATATTTCTTCAAACTCAAGCAAATGTGGTGTCAAGGAAAAAGTTTCAGCATACTTGGATATTGCGATGAATTTGATAGATGAGGCTAGAACGAATTATTCAGTTTGTGGTATGTAATTTCTTTTATTTATGATTCCTTTCACATGATAATATTTAGAAGATTGTCTTCAAATTGCGTGTTACATTACATCGTTTGTTGCGCGATAATGAAAATGTAATGGAAAGAAAAGTTAGGTTAGCGAATATCAGAGAAAGAATGTCCGCATTTTCTTCAAAGGAGAGTTTTCTGCTGAGAGAAGGAACCATCTTTCTTTAAATCGTACTGCAATTGAATTGCAGAGACAGAATGAATCACGCCTGTCTCCTGACAGAGAAAGACATTTAAATTTGAGACACAGGAGAAGAAGTGAAAGAACAAACGTTTCTGATATTTGGTCCTAAAAGGAGTACTCCGCTCTGAATTTCGATCCATGTGCGGATTACAGAAATAATGCCTCGGTTTCAATAGGAACAATGTCTATAGTCTGTCCATATTGTTCAGCTTTAGGAACATCTTTGATATACAGTCATTTTCGCCAAAAAATAATTTATCGCCATATTTTAGCGAAATGACCGAATTTGGAGAGAAGCAATAGGAAAACAGTAGCAAAAGCGCCACCGAAAAATTGCCAACTTCGCAAGGCGCAAAATGACTGTATATCAAAGTTTAGCCCAGCTTTAAAATGGAAAGATGAATAAAAAGACATGTGTTATTTACAAGGGAAAATTGAAACCATTTTAACAGTCTAAATATGGAACAGCATTGATATACCGTCATTTTCACCCAAAAAATAGTTTATCACCAGATTTTAGCGAAATGGCTGAATGTGACGCGAACGGCAGTAATAGCGTTTCCAATTTTAATGTTCCGAGGAACGCTGCAGCAAATTACCGGAAACATAGAAAAAAAGTCAATAAATGCAGTAAAATGAAATACATGCAAAAAAACTTCATCGAGAATAATGAAAGTAAGTAGAAGTATGTGCAGCAAGAAAACATCAAGGGAAATGAACAGGAAAGATCGAAATACAGTAGCATACAATAATTTTAAAAAATGGCGGCTATGTAACCCCAAACAAAGCGCCACCGAAAAATTGCCAACCTCACAAGGCGCCAAATGATTGTATATCATAGCTTAGCCCTAAATATTTATGAATATGTGCTATAAGTTATTTGAAGTTATTTTTGATGATTTCTAAATGTCTTTTTGATTCCGCATGATATTCCCATGTCATATCGGGTGGAGGCTAGACTTAAGTCTAAAGCTAATTGTCGTCTTAGATGTTATGCCACGGCCGACGCTGTGCGGGTTCTGCTAATCTGTTCTAATTCTGTTAAAAATTATGCTTAACATATATTGCCTGTCATTTACCCATTCATTTCAGTTTAGAGGAAGATAAAAGGCCGTTGGGCCTATGTGCTTCAAAAGACTCCCCCTCCCTCCAAACCATTGTCATTTATACGGAAACAACAATTATACAATTTTATCTGACAATAGCCGAAATTCAACAAAATTGCCACTAAAAGAAAGCGCTCGCTGCAGCCATAATTCAATCAAAGAGATTTTTCACACGTCTTTTGGCAAAGAACCTCAGCATCGTCATAACGTCAAAAGGTAAAAGAAGCAGTTTTCGACCATGAGAAGCTTATTTTGTAAGGAAATCAGCCCAGGACCGACACCGGCCAAACCGAAGTGGTTGGAAAAATTTGTGCAACGTTCGCACATAGTCCTACAAAATTAAGTTGTCTTGCGAGGGCAAAATTGAATGGTGCCTCAAAGAATGATTTTGCGTGCGTTAACAGACGTGTATTACTCATTCATAAGATATATTGCAGGAATTGGAATACTGCGTGGATATCTGGTGCGCCACAGAAGGGGCAGACATAGACAGATATAGAAACTTGGATCATTTTAATTTCATAATAAATTTAATTTATCGAAATAAATTATATTACAGCGTTTATAGGTATTCTTTATATTTGTCCCATCCTATATGAATCCCCTTGAATTTTTACTTTCTTGCATATGACGTTTACACCAAGTAGCTTTCAACAAGGATAATATCAATCTCTGATTTGATTGACAATCTAACTTTGATTGATATGGCGTGTGATAATTGTAACCTTTCTTTTAAATATTTCTTATGTGAATCTCTCAAATCATCTTTTAAGTTTTAACATATAATCCTACATGAGTTGCTCTCGCCTGCAGAAGTATACGGAGAGCTTGAATAACAATTATTGCGTTAGCATAACTGGGTCCTGAAGGCCATCTCTGACCACGGCACCGGGCCTTCCGAAGAAGGTAAGTTTCATCATGAGAGTAGAGGTAACTCGACGCCTTAATATATTTACCAATGAAGCGATAACCATCCGTCAGACTGGATTAGATTGGTTTAATTATATTAACGTCCTAATTTAAAGTAACACTAAGGCTATTGTTAGGCAGACCTCGTAATTTTGAACCACGGTCAGATGACGAGTACGACACTTGTGCTGGTACCCCTTCTCCAAACTTCCGCACCATACCAGTGGGCCCCGACGTATGTAATGTGCACTAGGCCTCGAGCTTGGAACCCTATAGCTCCGAGGCTGAGACTTTGCCGAGAGACCACTCCGCTCCATAGCAAGTTGAAAATTTCTCATCTCTATATCTGAGATATAAAATGTATTAAAGAAAATTTTTCTTGAAGGTTCAGTGATAAATAATCAAATAATTACATTTTAATTAATTTAGAGTGTAAAAATAATTTCATTCCGACCAACGCAGGGAATATCAGATAGAAGGAAAATATACCCAAAAAATAAAATAATGCAATTCTTCACAATTCCTGTTCATCTCCTGGAGAGTTTCAGTGCAAACCTATTGGCTAATGCAGCCAAATTCTCTGCTTTCAAAGCCAAAGTTATTCGATTGATTGTTGGGTTAAGTGATAAAGATAGTCTGATTTAAAATTAATGCTTTTTTTGCGATAGATTAATTTTTGGGCCTACTTTAAACCAAATGAAGTCTTGACAATTTTTTGATTTAAATCTCAAAGCCATTTATTATCATGTTTTACCCACCCCACGAGGGACAACTCAGGTATGGAAAGGAGAATCTTCCAACATGGTGATTGGTCTTCGTCTACCACATGACGACGCGCCTACCCGAAAGGGTGCAAGACCTTAAAGATTGCCGGGGAGAGAACCATGATTTATTTATTAAAAGACTTAGAGTCATCGCCAGAATATGGGCGGTAAATAAGGCTATACATTATATAAGGGTAACATGGTGGTTGGTTCTCGCTGCCTTGGTGGAGATAAAAATGTTATGGGCTTGCGTACCCTCTACTGATGACTTGACGTACCTCCTGTAAGATATATACCGTGTCTGGTGATGGCCCTTGAGATTCAATCATATTTCCCGACTATGTTGTTACGTCGTTCGCTCATTCTGATTTAATCCGTACGTCTGAAGGCGGGTCGGCGTATTTCATTCTGATATAGTAACAAACGAATTCCGTGAGTTTTTGGAAGTTTGCTTGTCATGCTTGGCGAGAAATCGGGCTTTAATCTTAAGTCTTACCAACAATTTTTTTTTTTTTTTGCATATAAAATCAAGTGTAATTAATAATATTTTACAACATTTTGGATTAAAAATTCCAGTTTCTAGTTGTTTTTGACGATTTAAGCAAATCCTGTAACACCAGTAGTTTAAAACTAACTTTTGTCTTTCAGATGATACCAGGAATATTACAGAAGTCGTCATTATCAAGAATCAAACAGAAACCATACTTCTTCACAAAAAGCCCATCGACTGCGCGCAGATCCTGGAAAATGGAGACACTGAGAGTGGAATATACACAATTTGGCCCAATCATCGTATCTTAGAAGGCAGGCCATTACGAGTTTATTGCGATATGGAAACTAATGGTGGTGGATGGACGGTAATATAGAAATGTCTTGTTGCTGAATTATAAAGTGGAAAAATATTTGCCTATTCCTTGTTTTCGAATAATTCCATACTAAATTTTTTGCATCCCTCTTGATTTTTTTTCATATTGTTGAAATTCAAAATTCCATTCTGTTTCAAAAGAGGCATGTGAGGTTATTCTTAATAGATATCTTTAATATATATTCTTAATATCTTAATAGAGGTAATATAATAATATATATCTTAATAGATATTCTTAATAGAGGTTATTCTTAATAGATATTCTTTATATATATATATATATATATAGTTGTTATAATTAATCATCTAATCAAATGATTCTGGAAGCGGTTATGTGGCTCCAAAATGAAACAAAATCTCTTTAATATTCAATACAAAATGATAGTCTCTAGGGAAAACGAGAGAAAATTAGTGAAATCCAACACTTTCTTGCATACTCATACTTGTCGTATCAGAGAATATCATACCATGCAAAATAAACTTGTCATTCTTGAGAACGCCTTAACGCCTTGCATGAAATTGGCGATGTGAGTAATAAACGATATAGCCCTAAAATGCAGGATTTTTTTATTCCATTTGAAATATATATATATATATATATATATATATATATATATATATATATTTATTTTTAAATCTTTTTTGTAAATGTGTGAATCATTAAAAAATGCTTTAAAAATAAATTATATATTTTATTATGTTTTTTGACAAAAAATTAAATTGTGCCAATGGCCTACATTTTCCAAAAACATCTACTTTGTGCTTATTAATTAATTTTCCAAATGTTGTGCAGATATATATATTTTTTTACTTTTTAATGAATTTTTATAGCATAAATTTATTATATATTACTTTTATATATTTATTATTTTATGTTATACAGTAAGATATGTTAAAACCATCAAAATATAATACGAGATTTCAGTATAGTATCAATATAATCTTTTTTATGATTCAAATTGTTAGTTTAGAATGAAAAATAGCTTTGAAGATTAAATCAGAACAGACAATTTTATTGTACATAAATCAGAACAGTATTTTAAATAATGAAGCTTTACAAAGAAATTAAGAACATTCACTTTTGGAAATCTATTTTAAGTGATAATGTTTAAAACAATTGAAGGGTGTGCTGTAAAAAGGAGGTAGCTCCAATTATTAAACTTTGCTGAAAGCCGTAAAAAACGTTTGAAAATTCTAAATTGTGTGAAGATTTTCCTATTGATCAATCCTATTGATCAATTTTCCTATTTTTAATTGTTCCTACACATTACGACAGTATTTTCACTCAAAAATATATTTTCCAGATGACGTGGCACATGTTGGAATGTTGGAGCTACCTCATCCTTGCTACCAAATAGATAGTCTGTCTACCTCTATGAAGAATATTTCACAATAAAAAAGCAGTTTACTAGAATATTATTTTATTTAAAGTAAACTAATAAAATATAAACAGCACTCTCTTTACATAATATGTTTCCCGTATTAATTTTGGATTTTTCATAAATAAGAACTCTATATTTCGTTATAAAATACTTTTGTTACCATTAGAAATGATGTAAGGAGTTTTCAGGAAGAAACTTTTTAATAAGTCACCGAAATTAAAAATCATTCCTTAGGTAACTTTAGTAACATCAAACTTTTCACTTGTCTTCTCTATTATACCAGTATACTCACACGGTAGAAAATTTTCTACTTTCCTAGTACGTTTTTCAGTGTTTCCGAAGGCACGATCGGAGGAGGAAAATGGCGGTAGCACCAGGAGCTACCTCTATATTGCAACAAACTAATGTGGCAAATAGCTCCATTGCTTGGGTAACGCGGGAACTGACTAATGGAGCTACATCTTTCTGGCACCAAACGTACAAGGTTTTATTTTACCACATGATAGTACATGTAACTCCGAATTCCCCTAGGTTGGAGCTATATCCTTTTTGCAGCAAACTCTTCAATTGTTGTTCTTTTTCAAGCATAAAGGAACTATATACACCAAATATGTTTTTATTTGTATCTGCTTGGTGCTGCCCAAACCACGACTAATGAACTTCGCCCGTTTTGTAATTAACTATAAAATTAAAGAAAACCAAAAGCTCCTAAAATGTAAAAATCGTCTTTCTTTAAAAATAATTATTATGAAAAAAGTATTATTGAGATTAATTTTGCCGTTTTAGCATGCCTTTCTCTGCTTATAGTTTGAATTTCTGCAGCTGCTGGCACATCATTCGAAATAGAAATACTGTTGTTTTCTACTGGCGAATTTAAGGTTTAATGACAGGAATCCAACTTTTCCCCATATTTGCTGCATGATGTTACCTTTTGGAATTAATTGGAGCTGCTATAAGACAAAGAATATGTGTAGTCAAATGGTTACATTATGCTTAATAGGGATAATGTATCTCGCTACATCAATAAAATAGTTGTAAAATGTAAAACGAAAATAAAGATGGCCACAAATGTAACTTTTTTCTCCCAAATGCATTTAATTCGCTTTAATTAGTAAAGAATATTTCAAAATCTTGTTTATGGAACATTTCAGGTGATCCAAAGAAGAGGAGATTTTTCACCCAAGATTGACTTTTACCGAAACTGGCACGATTACAAAATTGGGTTTGGAAACATAACGCAGGAATTTTGGATAGGTGAGTATTTATTTCAATTTCCCAAATGAAAGTGCAATCGTCTTTTGCTGCAAAAAGTACAATCAAAATGAAATTAATCATTTTTTATTTTGTCATATGCATAATACAGAGAAAGTATAGCAATTTTCAACAAATTCAAACTCGAGATTTTGACGAAACTCAGAGTTGGACATCCCTGAGTTCGAAAACACATCGTTGGAAAATGTCCGTTTGTCTATGAAAAAGATAACTTAAAAGCGCTTTAATCTAGACGCATGAATTTGGTCTTTTTAACAAATTCGTGGATTTCCATCAAATTTTGTACAAACTCCACTTAGAGGAAGTCTGTCTGTCCGTTTGTTCGAATATAATTTAACACGATAACTACAAAACGAAGGGAGCTGGATAGATAAAATTCAATGTACAGAATCAGCATCTATAATCTATACAGCTATCAAATTGTGATCGTCTGTCTGTCTGTACTTTTAGAAAAATACGATAATTCAAAGACTCAATGATATCAAATTTGGTACGTGATTTTGAGACTTTAAATGCAGTTTTATGTCAAATTTTTGTTTCAATCGGATGAGAAAAACGCATCTAAAACGCAGTTTCGATTTCCGGTTACTATTAACTGTATACCAGGGATTAATCTCGAAATAACTCGCCGAGGATGACACGATACTTTGAATAAAAATGCTAACTTCAGATCAAAGGTTAATATTTCGTAACTATTGTACCCCAATTACATGCGAGGTCTTTCCTGGAGTAACATCTTACTTTAAAATCTCCCATTTCCTTTTCTCATTCGAGTGGCATTTCTTAAAAAATAATCGTAAATATTTTGTCACCACACTTTGGAAGTTATATCACTCTACATAACAATAAGCGGTAAACAAGCAGGAGATATTCCTCCAAAACTTTCTTATATACGCTCTAATAAAAGTATTATCCCAGAAACGCCTTGTATGACATTGGCGTGAAATATCAACCTTCGGCGTGAATTTAGTATTTTTACCGAATCTATCGTGTCATCCTTGGCGAGTTTTTTTGTCGATTAATCCCTGGCATGCGGTTAATATTATCTGAAAATCTAATTTTTGCTTTAAATGTGTTTTTATGAACCGATTGAAACAAAAATTTACACAGAGTTAAACTTGTAGCCACAAAATTCACATTCCGAATATCATATATATTTAAGTGATTGCACTTTTGAATTACCGTGTTACACGTTTCTGAAGGTATTCACCGACAGGCGGTCAACACATTGATGGATTTGACTCAAAATATGATACATGTATATGCTAACCCCCAGGGGGACACCTCGAAATGGGGATGAGAGGCTTCCGGTATAATAGTTGGATCTCGCCACCCTGGAAGGTACACAAAAAGGTGAGGTATCTGGCTCTTCCCATCGATGACGGAACGTACTTCTTTCGGGAAGGGTTATACCGTGGCCGGTGATGGCCCTTAGGACTCAACCACAGTTTCTGCCAGTGTTACTATTGCGGCGATCGGATCATTTAGTATTATTTATCCGTGTGCCTTCGGGCGGGTCGATGAGTCAGTGATATGACTTACATGTATATGCTACCGATGTTAAATCTATGTACAAAATTTTATGTATCTGTCTCTATACATTTTGTACCTATTGTTAACTTAATTCGAATAGTTGGACAGATAGGCTTCTTCTAAATTGAAATTTAATTGAAATATACAATTTATATGTAAAGATCATATATCAAATTCCATTTTTCTAGTTCAAAGAAATTTTGAGTTATCCTTGTCACAGGCAGTCAGACATTTACTGAAAATGCGTTTTTCGAAAACAGGGGGGGGGGGGTCTAAAACGGGGATTCGTCGAAATTTCGCGTTAGAATTTTTCGAAGATTACAATACTTTCTATATACTTCGTATACGTGAAAGTGAAAAAAAAAATTATATCCGAGAAGAAAAAATAGCAAAAGAGATATGTGTATCTATGAAGAATTTATTGTAAATCTTATTTGATTTTCTATTTTTTTTTAAAGAATCTTAATCCCAATGACTCATTTATTTTTACCAACATAACAAATTTCTGTATCTGCGAATAAGCGATGAATGTTTCTTCCATTCCATTTTAGGTAACGAGAAAATATTCGCCTTGACCAACCAGAGAAACTACAAGGTGCGTTTCGACATGCAGAGAGTAGATAAACAGCGCTTCTTCGCCACATATTCATCATTCTACATTGACGGTGAAGATTCTGGTTATATGCTGCATTTTGGAAACTATACTGGCACAGCTGGTAAAGACATTTTTTTTTATCTGTTTGTCTCCAGTTGTATAAAAACAGCCAATAAAAAAAGCAAAAGAAATTTACTTCTAAACAACAAAACTACTACATCATATCATTATCATGATTGGCTATTACTTATCGTATTCATATACATTTTTTGCACTGGTACCATTCGACATAATGTGTACGAATATATTCGTATACTTTATGTCTAATACAATACAGGGCCTATGCTCAATACCATACAGGAATGTATCGTATTCGTATACATACCCTATTAAATAAGTTATTGTTCACTTCTATGGGGAGGGATATGGGGATAAAAAACTTCTGGTACAGTCATTGGTTCTCGCTGCCTTGGTAGATATGAAAATGGTATAGTGTTAAATATCCTCTACCGATGACATGTCTCCTGGAAAGTACGTACGGTCAGCGATGGTCCTTAGGATTCAATCTTAAATACTGCCGGTGTTGTTGGGTGTTGTGTTGCCAGTATGTCATTCAGTTTCTTCCATGTGTCTTCAAGACGCTATGCAAGTGGATTGTGATTATAGTACAGTTCATCAAAAAAAATAGTCGGATATTTGTTACTGCTCATAATCTCTAAAATTTAAATTAAAGGTAAAAATGTCATTTGACTTTGAAGAATGTCCTCTTTAAAAGAATATAAGTTGCACTAAAGTAGTGTGTGTGTGTGTGTGTAAAAACACACATATTTTCTAAGTAATTTCGTAGCCTAAATAAGAGAAGACACTTTGAATTTTAAAAACTTCGCTTTATTCCATCCCGGGAGGCATACTTTATGTACAAGAAGCGAGGACGAACTGACGTCCGTAAATAGAGCGAAAATAGACAGAAATATTTTCCCCGGTGGTTTTATACCATGAGATTCTGTTAGGGAAATAAGAGAACATTATAGCATAAAATTACTATGGTATATATTAATATATTATATATATATAGCATAATCTTCAAATTTGCAATTTGCAATCTATAATTTTTTGTCTTTTAGGTTATTCTGCATAATGAGAAATCCTCAAATATAAGATTTTAGAAAATTCGGTTCAAAAAATCCGGAGGTATACGAGAAAAAAAAATTTAGATGCTGTTTCATTAAATGCAAACGTAACAAATAATTTTTTTTCTATTAACGCCTTTCTTTTTTTAAGTTTACATTGCAATCGTTAATACTGTAACTTCAAGAAAAAATAATATTTTTTCAAACGCCACGTGATTAATAATGAAACAAGACTAAATAAGAATTCAAAATCTATGCTTTTATTTCTATGTTTAATTGCAAATAAATCATAGAGAAATAGTGGTTTCGAGTCATATTATTTGTAACAATCAAATATTTTGGATAAGTTGAACAAATAATAAAACTAGCTTAAGTTTAAAATTTTGAGAGCAGTCGAAAAATAAAAGTCGTATTCTTATTTAATGAAATATTCGTTTTTAACTGAAAAAAGCAAGCAAAAAAAAAAAAAAAAAAGTTCTATTTTTCACCAAACGATATTTTAAATCATTTTTATGAATTTTTTGTTTTTAATATTTTTTAACTATAAAATATATTAAATAAAGAAAATAACTGCTGAAACATTTATAAACTTTTATTTCATTAAAAGAAAGGATATTTTATGAAAGTCTAGTGGCACTGCATTATCTAGAATCAAGGAATTATTTTTGTATTTTATTCATACATTTCAAGGTTTGTACATAAATAATAGATAAATACTATTTTCGAAGTGTATTTTATTTAAAAAAAAGCATTTTGGATAAGTTTAGCAATTATTAATAAAACTATTAATATTAATAGAAATTTCTGGAGTAATCGAAAGTCTGATGCTTATTTTATAAAACGTTCTTTTTTAACAGGGGAAAAAAAACTCGTTATACTGTTTCTTTGCTTGTTCAAGTTTCCATCAAACGATATTTTAAATCACTTTTATGAATTTTTTATTCTCAATATCTTTTAATCTTAAGAAAAATTAAATAAAGAAAATAATTATTGAAACATTTATAAGCTTTTGCTTCCTTTTGTTTGTTTTTTTAAAAAAAGAGTTTGTGAGAGCTTTATGATATTCTATAATCTAAACCCGAGGAATAGCTTTTGTATTTCATTCAGGAATGCTTTATTTATTCATTCATTTCTCGTTTCAAAAATTTTGTACTTATACAGAATTTTGGTCCCGTGCTTTTTTCAGTAATTAAAGATCTCACAAATCATTTCCTCAATTGCAATCGGCTATCATTTTTTTTAAACGAGACTTCATTTGAAATATAACCGGAGTTAGAATTTATTACATGTGACAATTCTTTATCCCTCCTTCATATTAGAGTTTATTTTTAAAAATCTTAAATTAAAGTAACTTTAAAATACCAGATTTGTTTTCCGTTCCATTTCAACCATTTTTTATTCCTATTAAAGAATCCTTTTGCAGAAATTAGACGTTCCCCAAAAATTCTGAAAATCACGCTGTTCTGAATTGCTGCATATCTTAAAACTTTTTGGTTTAAATGGATGAGATTTGGAATGATACTGCTTCATGTCTTGTTCCTTCGATTTAGATTTAAAATCTTTGTGATTTCCTATGTAAAAAATTTTAACTTGTAAATTTAAAAACTAATTAAAAATATAAAATCTATTTTCATATTTTTAAAAATGCCCAAATTTAGTTTCAGCAGTTTTTTGGTTAAAATATTTAATGTTAAAAAATGTTATTGTCCAAGATTTCTTATATCTTGAAACATACTGGAAAAAAAATCTCATTTATCATTAAGAAACCAAATTTTTAATTGCTTATAACTTATCAATAGTTGATTCAAATTTAAAGCGCGAAATCATAAGAATTTTAACCAGATAAAATAAATTTTAACAAACTGAAATGATAGGGAATGACTCTAATAGAAAATTAGGAAATTTGTTTCATTAAAAATAAAAACTATTTTTATATTGTGTATTAAATCAAATGACATAGTTACAACGACATATTAGGATTGATATACAAAGGTATTTCATTGTAGGCTGAATATCGACATCAGTTTTTACTATTTAGTAACTAAAATTATTAATTTATGATCAAATTCAAAGGGGATTCAACTAAATCAAATTGACCTTTATTAGTCATATGATTGATCCAGAGACAGATCTCTTGGGATTTCAGCCAGGACGCATTTTGAATCTATCAGAAGTTTAGTCTGTCGAAGTTGGTATTATGGTCGTATATCAAATATGTCGGAAATTTATGGTAAAAATTTAAGTTCTACGGAGTTTTTTAGATAATAATATAAATTAAGGTTTTTTACACTTTCATTTAATTTGACATTTTTCATACTTTCAAGGATGGAATTTTGAAATCAATTAATTCAATCACTTATGATGTCCTAGAACTTCCAAATTTTGAATATTTATTACTCTCAAGGAAAATACACTATTTTAATGTCTCCTATATTTAATTATCGATTCATGTATACAAATTGCGATTTAAGACCAGTGGTACCACCTGGTAGTGAATTAAAGAATAAAAGTGATTCAAAAATTCGGTTATATTTAAACTAAATAATGTAATTGCCAATTAAATATTAAAATTAGAAACAATATAATAAAAAGGTTTCTAAATACATTTTATGAATTTTATTTATTTAGGGGATGGAATCGAAACTTCGAGTAACATAAAATTTTCTACAAAAGATAAAAGAAATGATATCTGGAAGATAAAACCTTGCACGGATTTGAAAAAAGGAGGCTGGTGGTACTCTGAATGCGGCGGCAGTAATCCGAATGGAATAAATGATCCTCAGGCTGATGGCGCGGAATATGTCAATTGGTTCCCACAGGGAAAATATAAGGCTTTACTTGCGATAGAAATTAAGATAAGACCAGAAAACTGATAATCGAGTAAAAAAAAGGTGTATGTTTTCGTATTTTTATTGTATAAACCAATGATTCTCAATACAAGCATCGACACGAAAAAGTGTAACAAATGAAGAAAAAAATTTAAGAACAAATTAGCCATTGATTAGAACAAAAAAAATCTAAATAAGGAGCACCACTCTATCAATTCGGAAATCGAAATGCATTTTTAAACATTGGGAGATAAATTGTAGATTATACACTCCTATTTACTTTTCTAATAATTTCAAAATTACTTTTTTAATGGTTTCTATTGAAAGGTATGTATATATAATACATAAGCAGCATATTAGAATGATTTAATTTATAAAAAATATATATATTTGTTAAAGTTATAAATTTAACCACGATATTCGTTTTAATATATAATAGAAATTTGAATTCGAAATTAAATCTAAGAATGATTTTTAGATTAGCCGATAGATCATTGGAATGCAAGAGTTGTTTTAGCTGTGCAATGCCAGCATGTATTTTATAAAATCGATGAAAAAACTATTTGTAATCACAATTCAGAAATAAAATCGTTTGATTATCTTAAATTTATCATGAATTTATTTATATTTATTAAAATATGTCAAATTTTGTATTTTTCGTAACTTTTTCATTATTAACTTTTTTATTATTTATAAGAACATCGTATTTTTAATATAATGGAATAACCCTAATTAATACTTTAAGTAGGGTGCTTTAAAATAAAAGAACTTATATCGGAAGTTATGATGTATTGAGATGAATTTGAGTGTAAATAATATAACCAATCCTTAATTGAGTATTTTTACCAATTTTTTCGGTCAGATTTACCAGCCAATAGCGGAAAACAACAAATAAGTCCAATATTAATGTAATGTGCGAAAAAACTTACGGTGAATCTTTGTGAAAGATTTTAGGTAGAAAAATGAATAAATAGTCAAAAATATTTTTTTTAATTCCTCTCAGGAAGTTGGAAGGCAAAAGTGGATTCCTTTACATCTGAATTACTATTTGGCGACACAAATTGTTGATGTTGGAAAAATCAAAGTTATGACCTGAAAATCATTTTTCGGGCCCTAATTTCTAAGATACTGCAGTTATCAAAAAAATTTAAATATAAACGTTATTCGTCTTAATAAAGCGCTAATTTGGCTAATTGAATTTATTTTTCTATCTTCAATATTAAGAAAGTTACAGCGAAATGAAAATTTCGGGAAAAATTCTTTGAACTAGATGGACCATTTACGAACTTTCGTCCGAGATTTTTATGTTTCTAACAACATGTACCAAGCCAGTTAAGGTTCAAAAAATTATTCTAATTCACCTGTTTACAAGATAGCATGAGCAAAGCGATATACTCTTATACATAAGGATATACTCTTATACATAGTATTGTCATGAGAACCATTGCAATTAGTTTAGTTTAGTTTAGTTATATTTACGTCCCGTTTGAAGCAACACTAGGGCTATTTTGGGACGGACCTCGTAATTTTGAACCCCGGTCAGATGACGAGGACGACACCTGAGCTGGCACCCCCTCTCCACACCACGCCACACCAGCGGGAGGACGTTTGGTCTGGATGGATTTAACGTGCAACAGACCCCCTTACACGACGATTCTTCGGTGGAATCGGGTCTCGAACCAGAAACCCTTCGGTTCCGAAGCCGAGACCTTACCACCAGGCCACCGCGGCTCCAAAGAACCATTGCAATAGGTAGTCTTCCTATAGAAATCTACATAAAAAATCCTTGAAATGTATTTTGACATAAAATTGATAAGATGGAATGAAGATGAAAAGTTGC
The DNA here is from genome assembly GCA_026543865.1 of Argiope aurantia. Classification (NCBI taxonomy): domain Eukaryota; kingdom Metazoa; phylum Arthropoda; class Arachnida; order Araneae; family Araneidae; genus Argiope; species Argiope aurantia. The sequence continues at coordinate 76,026 of JAPMOR010106949.1, forward strand.
CAATGCGGCGTAAATTCGTTGGTTGGTTGGTTGGTTGGTGTTTTTTGACGCAAGAGCCATATTTGGCTATGCTGCTCCAAACAAATGGTGGGACTAAAGAGCACGTAAATTCGTTGGAGATTCGCTGGTCTTTCATCTTCTATTTCTACTTACAACTGTAAAAATGAACAGTTTGGAAATTACTGAACCGTCCTAAGCAACTCAGGAAAATCGATTGCAAGCAAAACTGGAGTCTGTAAATTGTATCCATCAATGAACACAACTACGATAATAATACAAAAAAATGAAAAAAAAAATACAGTGAGTTTAACCTAAGGGGAGTAAACTTAAAATGCTGTCTACTTGAATTAATAATGTTATTCATTTCTTATCAATATTTGAAACAAAGTTGTTTTCTTTATTCCCTCTTTTACTTTAGAGTGACATGAGACCACGATGACCACGTGTAATGTCTCACTTATGAAGTCGGAGACACCCAAGCATGACAGCCGATTTCACCAAAAAACAACCGTGTAGCTGGGCTCGGTCCTCCCCCCTCCCCCAAATCTGTCGGAGCCAATATTTCATCCTGTATCGGGACAGTACAATATAAATGCCGATCGCAGCATAAATGCCGATATGCTGAGAGTCACTGTTGAAAACCTCGTGTACCTCATGCAATTATTGGAACATCAAGTTGGTGGTCACCTTGAGCTAAATTTGCAAGTTGCTATAATAAAAGTTTTTCATTGGTATTTGATGTGTTGCTATTTACTATTTCCATTGACAGTTATGCATTCTTTTCCCCCAAATTATGCGCTTGTAGCACCAAGATTTCCCCTATCGCGTTTTTGGTACTAATTTTCTTTTCTTGATCGCATACTTTAATGTGTATGGTGGCCAAATTTTGTTATATTTCTTCCAGTATATAAAACGCTAACAGGATTCCGAGCATCTTCTGTTATTTCTTGATCCCCCTGTATCAATGCGTTTTAGGGAGCCTAGAGATGATTCTTTATGACAAATCCCTTTTAGAATGCATTATTACCGGTTATGAAAAAAATTATGCTTTTTGTGAAGAAATAACTCAACAGTTAATTAAGTAGCACTTCAAACAGATCTTTGGCGTAGTCTTTTTGATTATGTCAAAGTCTTTCGGCTCAGAATCCATTATGAATCATTATAAAGTAATATAACTTAATTTTATATGTTAGTAGTGTAAGTTCTAAATCATAAAAAATGTACCACAGTTGGAATAAATTTTGACAAATTTAAATGACACGTAAAGATGAAAATTAGTAATTAAGACGTTTATTTAATTAAAAACACATACTGTTAAGATCACGTGATATTTATTTTTATTCTCGTATAATTAATTGGATAATACATTTATTATTTGTTTAATTTCACGTATTTGATATTTACTTTATTCAAGTGATATTTATTTATATTTTTTATCGTCTGTTATATCAATTTGATTGTTTGTTCTTATAAAAAATTGGCAACATGTAAAATATCGTTTGATGCACAAAAAATGTTTAGAATAATTAATTTTATTTGTTTTGTAGTTCTAAAGATTTTGAAAAATATGTTGCTTGGAGAGCTCGTAGCTCAAGTAACAAATAAACAACGTATATTTCTTTTTTAATCCAGTGTTTTTTATTTGCGCAGCATTTGAAAAGTTAATATCCTGTTTTTTTATATTCTAGTAATTTCTATTTGTTACACATACACCATACACTTTCATATTTTATATTCATTCAAATGGCATATTAACAGTGATACATTGTGGGTGATATATGAAAATGTTTCATTATAGTTTGAATATCAGTATCAAATGTTATGATTTAGTATTTCGAGTTAAAAGCGGATTCAACCAAATTAAACTGAACTTAATTAAATACCATAATCCTACCGCAATTAATACGATTTGTCCTGATAATTGAGATTTCAGCTATAATGGAATTTTTAATCTATTGTAAGTTTAGTCCGAAATTGAATCTCCCGGTATTATGTTGGATATCAAAGATTTCGGCAAATTTTAAAGTATTTCAATTTTATGGATTTTTTTCTAGAACATAATAACATATAAATTATATTTTTACGCGCTTTCATGTAACTTGACATTTTTCATGCTTTCCAAGATCCTGAATCAATTATTTTTTATTCACTTCCTAATGTCGTAGAGCTTCCAAATTCTGCATGCTTATGTGTCGTCAATAAAAATACACTATTTTAATATTTTCTATATTTCGTTATCAATCAATATATTGATGTAATTAAATTTTGATTCAAACTCCGTGGCACCACCTGATGGTGAATTAAAGAAAAAATTATTTTAAAATGACATAATAATTTTAATAATTGTAAAATTCAATACTAAAAGTAGAAATAAAGTAATAAAATTTCCATATAAACTGCATTATCAAATTTGCTTTTATTTATTTAGGTGATGGAATCTCAACTCTGAGGAACATGAAATTTTCTACAAAAGATAAAAGAAATGATATCTGGAAGATAAAACCGTGCACAGATTTGAAACAAGGTGGTTGGTGGTACTCTGATTGTGGTGGTAGTAATCCAAATGGCATAAACAATCCTAAAGCTGATGGCGCGGAATATGTTAATTGGGCCCCTCTGACAAAATACAAGGCTTTACTAGCGATAGAAATTAAGATAAGGCCAGAAAATTAAAGAACGAATAAAAAATTCTTTTGCATTTTTGTTATGAGTACTATTGATTCTCAACATTTGACACGAAAAAATATAGCAAATACAGAAGAGGAAAAAAACTCTTGGAAAGAATTAATCAATAACTGGAACAAAAATATAAAAAGAGGCTTTCCATTAGTTCGAAAATCAAAATCCATTCTTAAATTTTGATAAATTCTAAATTACTTCAAATCCAAGTTCAATTATCTCATTCTCTTTTCTGATAATTTTAAATTGCTTTTTTCCATGATTTCTATTTAAAGATATATTTCACCAGAATTTATTCATTTTGCTTACAATTCTTTACTTCCAAATTCGTCTTACTTTATTTAAGTAACATTTATCAGATATTAGCTAATATACCTAATTTTAATTACAATACTATTAAATGTGTACATTTTTATACACATATTTGAAATTTTTATTAAAATGAGAATATTGTCTGAAAATTTAAAAGCAGTTCAATTAACTATACAATATCCAAATCTGGGAAATCTAAGAAAACGATAAGGGATTACAAGTAGTATTTCATCAAATTACAAATAATAAATTACAAATATTAAATAAAAATGTTATAACATAAGCAATTAACTAAAACAGACTTTAAGTGCAAACAATAATAAATTACAATTAATTGCTCAGCAATTTAAAAATAAAAATAAAGAAACAGGCATTACCAAACTTCTTAAAATTAAATGTTCCCGTGATAAATCAGAATGTAAATAATCCGCTGCGCATGCGTGAAAATAGGTTTTAATTTTCCCCTCCTTTAGAGGCCATAAAAATTAGACTAGAATTTTTTAAAAATTTTTCTTTATTCTTCTTTAATTTAATACATCAGAATAAATCTAAAAAAATCGATTAATTAATAATGTTTGGTTTTTAAAGCATAAAACATTTTTAAAAATAAATATTTTCCATTTAAGCAATAGGCAAAACCCTTTTTTTAAGCCTTGCCGCATTAGCGTGGGAAAGAAAAAAAAATACAACGGAATCTCTTAAATTCTACAGGGGGGGGGGATAATTTAATACACTGCACCTGCGTGCATAATTTTTCAAGCCAAACAAACTTTGCATCATTCCTCGACAAGAAGAAGAAGCCTCGGGAACCATAAAAGCACAACAAAGCATCCTATTAATAATGGATAAGGGGGGGGGGGACCCCAAAAGTAGAAAGAAGCTGGTATTGGCAACCAACTGGCATATCAACGTGTGACTGCTGTCATAAGGATGAGAAAATCACCCTTATGACTCTTAATCAACTTGTGACATTAACTGATTGAATATAAAATTCTGACCAATGTCAGTATAACTAAAAGAAAAAGTCAAAAAATAAAGATATTAAATATATTTTGGGAGATAAAAATATTTTTTGAGATTGTATGTGTAAGAAAGATTGAAAGAATAAACGAACGCATGCATAAGCTATATCATACGACTAACACAGTTAATTTTTCAGATTATAAATCAACTCAATGTAGTTTTAAAATTAAAGTCTAAAGTAAGCATTCTCAGTAAGGCTTTAAGTTAATTAATAATCATGTCTCGGAGATATACGAGTTTCGTTTAAAACCCTCAGTATTGGTGAAGATACCAGTAAAAATATGGTTACCAACCTCAGCTGCAGTTTCCTCCTAGTAAAATTATCTAATACAATAGTAATTTTTTTAAATAACAGTAATTTTTATAGGATTGCAAATTTTTTGTCATGCACGACGCATCTCTCTAAATTTAAATTATTATATTTTAAAAATAAACAATGACTTTCGATTTTCTTTAAGTGATATTTTTAATGCTTTAGAAGCAGCTGTTAAAATATTTAATTTGGGTATTTTCAAAATAAATATTTTTTATGCTTTTATTACCTTATAAAAATTAACCCTAGTAGGCATGACTTTATTTTCTTACACAAAAAAAGTATGCGTTTTGCATATAATTTAAGAAAATTATTTTTTTAAATGCAAAATTTTTCGTAAAGTTTTTTAAAAATTTAAAATTTGCCAAATGGCAACATTATGAATTAAGCAATACTCCATTGATGCAAACCGTATAACGATTCTTCAATAAAAATAAGTCACTTTTTACCAATATATTTTTTTTTCAAAAAATTAAAGTTTGCTAATTTTGCTCATAACTAAGCACGCTCGCACAATTGCCATGTAACGATCTTTTCTACACATGTTTATCAAAAAGCACTTAAAGGATTTCCAAACGCACATTGTTGTCCTTTTAAACAATCATGCGAAGCTTATAAATGGAAATAAAAACGTGCTACCAAAAGTCTAAATCATACACTGCAAGTTAAATAATATTCTTAAACAAACAAACAAAAAAAAGCAACATTCTAAATTTATTTTACTGAAAATATGCTCAAACAGTAGCGAGTAGTCTTTCCCTCAGTTTTGTGAATTGACTACCGCTGTTTTAAGATAGTGTAAAGACACGAGATTATTAATGACTATAAGTTTGATGAACATCAGTGAGAGCCATTTTCGTTTAACGTTTTATTAACAGTAACAAAACTGTACAAGAACAAGAAATATGACGTATGAGTTTTTATGACGTACACAACAACGCCATCTATATGAAGTTGACATAACTATTATATTTAAAGGTTATTAACTATTGTTTTCCTATTTAGATGCAACATCCTCCAACCGCCAAAAGGTTAAAGTTTTAAACACAATATAACTAGTTAAGAGCAAAGTTAAAAGCACAATAAAACCAAATTAAAAACTAATTTAAGATCAACATCAAAACACACATTAAAACATCTCGAAATCAAAAAATATCTATGAAAAATTAATATAAAATGAAGTTGCACAGTTAAACATGTTTAGGTTTGACAGATCTCAAAGTCTTACTCAGAACACCTGATGTTTCCAAACGAAACAATCTCTGAAATGGTCGATCCAATTCTCCATTTTGGGTTTTAACCCTCGCAACGCGGGAAACACCATCACGACCTTTATAAATTTCAATTATCTTGGCCAAGGGCCAATCAATTCGTTTTTTATTATCTGAGCCAATTAGTACTAATTCTCCCACTTCAAGTGGAGTTTGATGCACATGCTTGGAGTGTTTAAGAAGAGAAATATATTCTCTATAAAATCTAGTCTTAAGCTTTTGTTTAACCGAGTGAAGGTGTTTCGCACGCTTGCGTAGATTCTTCAAATCATTCTGTTCAAAATCATCAACACTGAATTCAGTCTGATCCTGTAAAAATAAAGAAGGTGTTAATGGCACTAGATCAGTTGGTTCTTCAGATAGGTAAGTCAGAGGTCTGCTGTTGATGATGGCCTCACATTCGCACACAACGGTGTACAATTCTTCGTAGTCAAGACACGCTTTTCCTAGATTGCGTCTCAACAAATCTTTTAACATTCTCACTACCCTCTCCCACCACCCCCACCCCCACCAAGCAGCAGTGGGTGGATTGAAATGCCAGGAGATTCTCCTCAAATCTGAGTGAGCAATAATTACACTCCAGTCTATGTTCTTTAGCTCGTTGTTAGCACCGACAAAATTTGTGCCATTATCTGAATAGATTGTCTGCACTCGCCCTCGACGTGAAATGAATCGTCTCAATGCCAGAAGAAAACTTGGCGTGGAAATGTCTGTCACAAGTTCGAAATACACAGCACGGTACACGGCGCATGTGAAGATAGCTATCCAAACCTTGTCGCGATTTCGCAGAACCAGAGGACCAGCCAGATCGACTCCCGTAGTTTCGAACACAGCTGACACTTGCACACGTTCCTCAGGAAGAGGAGCGAACATAGTTGTAGCAGATTTGGACTTAAATCTTTGGCAAACCACGCATTTGGAAATGACTGACCGAACGGTTTTCCTTGATCGCAAAATCCAGTATCTCTCACGAAGAATTGTGACGAGAGTTTGTACACCCACATGACTGAAGGTTCGATGCGTTTCCTCAATGAGTTTAATAACTAGCTCATGCTTATCTGGCAACAGGATAGGTCGCCTAAAATAATCCCCTTCACCGGTAGAGATCAATTTTATTTCAACTCTAAGAAGACCGTTGGAGTCCCGGTAGAGGACAAAGTTTGGAGGAATGGACTTATGATCCTTCCCAAATATTTTCTGTACATAAAGAAACAATTGAAACTCGGATTTGGTAAGTTCTTGTTTGCTTAAGCTTCCTTTCAGGATTGGTTCAATCCGCTTTTTTGCTACTGATTTAGCGTTGGAGATAAATCTTTTCACATATTCGAACAATTGTAGAAAATTTCGAAACTCGCTTAGTCCAATCAAAGAAATCAGGCTCAAGTTCGGAGTTATTTAATGAGAGGTTTGTGATAACTGCAGGTTTTTTCTCTGAGGTAGCAAGTTCTAATGCGTCTGAAATATCCACGTTGTCAGTGTCTGGCCAAGAGTTACGATCATTCAACCATGTGGGACCCTCCCACCAACGGACACCAAAAAGAGTCTTGACGTTGCATCCACGAGACGCTATGTCTGCTGGATTCATTTCAAACGGTATATAATACCAATTGTCTTTGGGCGAACTTGAATGAATTTCTTGAACTCAGTTGTTCACAAAAGTTTTCCAAGGTCCGGTATTCTTAATCCAACATAGAACGACTTTAGAGTCGGTCCAGTAGAAGGTATAGATATCGAAAATGTCCAGCGATGCCTTGACTGTCTGTACCAGACGAGTACCAATTAATGCAGCAAGGAGCTCAAGTTTTGGTGTAGACATCTCAGTTTTGGTCTTCACGTGATTTTGCCTGAACTAATGTTACTCGAATCTCGTTTCCATACTCTATGCGCAAAAACACGCACGCGGCAAAAGCCTTCCCACTAGCATCGCTAAACATGTGAAGTGTAGTAGTTAGCTTATTAACTAATCCCCCAAAATAACGCGGAATTCGAATTAATTTCAAAAATTCCAATTTAGAAAACCAATTTTTAAATTCCCCTATTATTTCAGATGGCAGTTTATGATCCCACCCTAGTTTATCGCTTTTCCACGCTTTTTGCATTAAAAGCTTCGGAATGAGTGTCACGGGTGCGGTAAAACCGATTGGATCAAAGAGTTTTTGCGAAATTGACAAAAGTTGCCGTTTCGTACATTTATTTTCAATTTCAGTTGTGACGTTGCTAACATCACACGCAATTGTATCCGAATCAGGATACCACAAAAGACCAAGTACAGGGGAAAATCTACATTCATTTAAATTTAGACTTTGTTCCTCACCCTGTGAAGAAAACACCCATCCTGTTAACTCAAATCCAGCTTAAGACATTATTTGACAAGCTGTCTCTGAAAAATGTTCTAATTCAGATTTGTTGTCGACGCTTGTCACTACATTGTCAACATAAAATGCCTCTTTGAATTTTTCAGCGGTATCTCTCTCATTTCCCTTTATTTTATCCAAGTGGTGATGAATTGTTGCCATCAGCAAAAATGGGCTTGCAGAAAGACCGAATACCACTCTGCAATGCCTATAGATTTTAATTTCGCGTTTTCCAAAGTCTTTCCACCAAAGAAAGCGAAGAAAATCTCGATCCGAAGGAGAAACGCTCACTTGTAAATATCCGAGATAACGCCAATTTTATCCTTCCGAAATTTATTAAAAACAGTTGGAATCATTTCTATGTAATTTTCTCCTGTAGCCAGGCATTGGTTGAGACTAATAGAATTTTCATCTTTAGAAGATGCATCAAATACTGGTCGTATTTTAGTTGTTAAGCTAGATTCCTTAAAAACAGCTCTGTGGGGAAGGTATCTACATTTTAAATCATTATCCTTATCTCTATTTGGAACTTGCTCTATGATACCCTGTTGTTCCCATTCCCAAAAAATATTGTCATATGCATCTAATTTTCCTAAAGAGATAAGCCTAGAAGTCGTGGAGATTAGACGTCTCTCCGACTGATCTCGTGAATCACATAATTCCGGATGACCTTCAACCCATGGGAGATTTACTTCATACCTACCATTACGAAATTTAATAGTTCTTTCAAAAAAGGATAAAGTTTCCCTATCAATTTTTGTTCTTGTTTTGCTTTCTACAGGATCTCTAATCCCGAGATTATCCAATGACCAAAGATCGTAAACTCTGCTAGCACTATGTAGTGAAATTATGGGCATAGCATGAGTAGAACTTGTCCTAGAGGATCCGGGTTTTCCCATAACTACCCACCCTAAATATGTTTGGACAGCAGTTAAACCATTCGGATGTTGACAAATAGAACCAGTCAAAAGTTTTCCCAAGTAATCAGCACCAAGAAGTATCGAAATATCTGAATTATCACTTTCACTATCAGACAAATAAATCCCATTTTTAGAAAAAAATTTGACATCAGATTTACTTATTTTAGGAACAGTACCACAAATAGTTTCTTTATCCAATAAAACAACATTACACGAAAAGTTTCCGTGAATTTCCTGAAGTTCACATTTTAAAACGGAATGTCTTATTTTTTCCGTTTCTATGCCGCCAAATAAACTATGTGTTAGGGACTCATAATGATCAGTTTTCAAGTTCAAATACTCCACAACATCACTTCTTATATATGACAATTGCGAACCACAGTCGAACAAAGCGCGTACAACCGCTGACCTCGTAGGCCCTAATACTCTAATTTGGAGCGTTTGTAACAAAACATCTGCGGAAGTAGAAGCTCTATTACTCACAACATTATTAGTTTCGGTTTTGTTGAAAGAAGAAAAATATTTTTGCCCTTCTTTACGTAAATTAGGGCATAATATTGGATAATGCTTTTTAGAACAGATTAGACACCGAACACTAAATCCGCATTTATCGGCACGGCAATTAATTCTCAAGCAAGAGAAACACGCTTTCATTTTTATTACTTTTTCCCTTCTTTCTTGAAACGTCATTTTCTGAGCAGTGAAACAATCACAGCTGCGATGAGTCACCTTTTCGCAAAATAGGCAATATAATTTTTCTCATCGTTTGTGAAAGTTCGCTGGAGTATCCTTTTTTATTTGGTTTAAGAGAGCGGAAGCAGTTGGCGCCAGTGCCTCGTTTTCTTCGAATTTATGTGTTATACTTATTTTATTTTTGCTCGAACAGAATGTTTTAGCCACGCGAATCCGTTCGGATCCAATGACCTCATTCCGAAGAAATTGCATTAAACGCTCAAGGTCAGGTGAACTCTCAGATTCCGAATGAGAAACAGAATTTCTTTCCCTTTCCCATGCAATTAATATATTATCAGGAATTGAAGCCTCAACGAGCGGATATAACATACATGCATATTTTTCTTTAGTTACGCCTAAATTTTCTAAACAACGCAATTGTGTGTCTATTTGATCAACTAAAGTAACAAAAGGCATATTTTGAGATTGATTTGAAATAAGTTTTAAAAGCTCGCGCACATATAATTCCATTGACATTTTATCATCAGCAAAACGCGCCTTTAAACCCTTAATCACTTTTAGAAACTTGATAAGATTGAACAAAATCGAAAGCCGTACCCTGAGTAGTTTGAACAAGGTACGCAAATTTTATGTCGTCCGCCAATTCGGGATCCTCATCTATCTTTTTAAATAAAGACCAAAACGAAAACCAGTTTTTGGGATTTCCATCAAAGTGGACCAATTCCAGTCTTGGTAAATTGAGGTTGAGATTATCCGATTCAACCTGCTTATTTTCGTTTTCACCGGATTTCGTAAACTCTTGAAATCGTAATTTTGCCGATATGAAACCATCGCGGTAATTTTCACATTTCTCCAATTCTTTTTCGATAATTTCCTCAAGACTCGGTCTATCTCCAGTGGTTTCTGATTGCGCATCCGAAGTAGATGTAAGGTATGCAATAACCATATCGTCGTTGTCGCATAAGCGCTTGGATTTCTCTTCGAGTTTTGCAAATGCCAACGTGGCTTTTTGAACGTCGTTAGCCCTTATGAAGGAATCCAGTTATTTTATTATTCTCGTTATGGCAGACCGTAGCACTTTGCCTTGAATTAAGCAATTTGAAGAAGAAGCCATTATGATAATGGAATATACGTTGGGCGCCAAATGTAGAGACACGAGATTATTAATGACTATAAGTTTGATGAACATCAGTGAGAGCCATTTTCGTTTAACGTTTTATTAACAGTAACACAGTAACAAAACAGTACAAGAAATATGACGTATGAGTTTTTATGACGTACACAACAACGCCATCTATATGAAGTTGACATAACTATTATATTTAAAGGTTATTAACTATTGTTTTCCTATTTAGATGCAACAGATAGACTGTTTATACATGTTTTAATAACTTATTTCATGATTTATTTTATTTATATTTTTCTTGTTGACTTGAATATGATTGGTAACTTTAAAAAAAATCTAACCTAAATTTAAAATTAAGCTGGTCGTCATGCCAAGCTAATAAGTCATCAAATAGCTAGAGATTAAAAAAAAAGACGAAAAATATTTTAAGAGATGCAAAATTTGTAATGTTTATTATATAATATTTAAATATTAAATGACCTTTAAGGTTTGGTTTGGTTTTGGTTATATTAACGTCCCGTTTGAAGCAACGCTAGGGCTATTTTGGGACGGACGTCGTAAGTTTGAATCGTTGTCAGATGACGAGGACGACACCTGAGCTGGCACCCCCTTCTCCACAACACACCACACCAGCGGGAGGACGTTTGGTCATGACGGATTTAACGTGCAACAGACCCCCTTATACGACGGTTCTTTCGGTGGAATCGGGTCACGAACCTGAAACCCTCCGGTTCCGAAACCGAGACCTTACCACCAGGCCACCGCGGCCATGACCTTTAAGGAAAAAAAATACTAATAATATGAGGAATTGTGGTCTTTATTTTAAATTTCAAAACATTTGTTATCTACGAAGCTCTTACATAATTAAAAATATCACAGTCATTGAGGAAAGATTTGTACTTATCTATAAAACCATAGAGAGCTGAAAGACAGTGGTTTTATTTGTCGCATTATATAAGCTCTACCATTTTCCCTTACATTAAAAATCAGCTAAAGGTCATCAGTTTGTCCTTGGATCGTTCTCTTGTTATTTAGCAAATAAAGACAGATTGTATCATCAGCTTGAAAACTTGAACGTCAGAATTCCAGAGTCTGCACTAACGATGTTCTGCGGCCATCGCTGCGTCACCAATACATGAGCATGTATCCGAAAACAGTACATGCAAAGCAGCTGACGAAAAGCAGCTCAAATGCTGAAACGAAAGTATACTCAAGTGCTGATTCTCCCATGTTAACAGCCGGCCTGAAAAAGAAATTAGTATTAGAGAAAGTTCTGTGAAAAACAAAACAAGGCGATTCTTCAAAGACGGTCCTTCACTCTCACTTTACGCCCCGTCAATAGAGTAGTGGGCCTTCAAAATCCATCGTAAAGAAACGTTCACACGAGGCCAACTATTGTGCGCAATGGAAGATCACGTCTTTTTCAGGAAGATCATGTGGCCGCAATGGGACAATTGCAACTAGTTGTTCCGATGAGACAACAGTTTGCCATTGTCCCATTGGGGTCACATGATGTTCCTGAGGTAGGCGTGATTTTTCATTGTGCGCATTAGTTGACCTCGTGTGAAAAAGGCTTTACGATGGATTTACACTCGCTTAGTTATAAGATTCCAGTAAGTCACACATGTGCAAGAGAAAGATAGAGCGTGTGCTGAAAGAGCGGACAAAAACAAGCGCTTGTCTGGAAGGAACAAGCACTTGCTACTGTACAGTTTCTGCACATGCTTGATCTTACTGGATGGTTTGCAGCGGGCTAAATGTAATCAGTACTTCAATTTGAAAACTGGTTAGAATTATCATGGTGTGGATAAGATTGGATATCCAACCTATCCTTATTTCCAAGAACTAATTTTCAACACGCTATTTAGAATGGCAGTTCAGTTAAAGTATGTGAAAAGGAGGGATCGTTATGTACCTTTAAAGCGAAGCTGGCGTGAAGTGCTCGTGAATAACTGGTTTAAATGGATAGACTAAGATTGGAAGGGTGTGATGAGCCACCATTCCATTGGCATGGGGAAGAGTGATTGTGAAATGACCATCTTAAATATAACAGAAATCACTCCATTACTAGATTTAGTAATAAGTAGAATTTATAGTACAAAGTTTCAGTGAAAAAAATTACGACCCATCAGATGATTTTAAATATGATCCAAATACGTATTAAACCAGCAATAGATTTCTGCGACATTTTCACACGTAAACTCCAGATGATTCTTGGAATTGGATTTAATTTTTCTTGTTTAATCCTTCCATTTGTTAAATTTTTAATAAATTTCTTCAATGTCCTTAAAGTTTTTGTCGCCAAATTTTCTTACAGAATTATTTTTATTAGATTATTTTTCATTAGATTAAATAGAAACTCTTCAAAATTTAAGCGTTTTTCCCTGTATAACTTATAGGGCATATTATAAACAAACGTGAGAGATCCTCGAAAATTTCTAGTATGCTCTTTATTAAATATATTTAAGTATTATTTACCGTAAGCCATTGAAGAATAGTTGTTGTTGTTTCTAATAGCACTTGCCATGCACAAATTCGCTGACGAAGTTAGCGATTTTAAGCCATGGGAGCGTCTCTTGTTTTAGTAGCGCCAACTAGGGCCAAGAGTACATCTTAGCTACTCACGCATCACATTCGCTTGCACAGCGCCTTTTTACAGGGGGGCACATTCACACACCTCACAGATAGAACAGGTGAAGAACAACCATGCCCGAACCGGGACTCAAACCCAGGACGTCCAGATCGCTGGGAAGACGCGCTACCCCTATGCCAGGACGCTGGCTGAAGAACAGAAGAAGGAAAAAGCCTATTATTATGCTTTCTTCGGCGAATATTTTTTTTTGTGGGGAGGGAGAGTAAATTACGAGAATGTAGTTATACAAATACTGAAAGGCCGAATATGTATTTTAGACTTTCCCTGACCGTCTGAAACCAAAATATAACACCGAATTTCATATTTAAGTCATTCCATTTTTTTTTAATTATCGTGTTTACATGCTTGTGAATGTACAAACCTACAAATATCCAAATCCATGACTTTTTTTAAAAAAATATTGACACGCATCTATACTTTAGATATTAAATGTGTGTACCAAATATTATTCATCTAGTTCTTTTCGTTTTGTAGTTATGTTAAACGTATATTTGAACAAATGTGCAGGCAGACTTCCTTTGAAAGGATTTCGTTTGAAAGGAAAGGAAATATGACAAACTTACAAATTCAGTGTAGTCCATACACCAAAGTCAATCCATCTATCTCAAAGATTTTTGGCATTATCTTTTTAAGTAATTTTGCGATTAAAGATTAAAAAAATATTCACTTTTTAGCAAAATTAAACTACTTCACAACAAAGTTAGCCACAGTTGCTCATCTATGATGTAGTAAATCTATTATAAAAAATAATCGTATCACATTAAATTGTGCAGATATAACTCAAATTTAGAACCGAATCTGTGAAATTTTTGAAATGGTCTGCGGTTTTACAAGCATGTAAACGCGATCATTCAAAACTGAAAGACTTAAAAGCATTAAATTTAGCATGTCATTTTGTGACTATAATTGCAGTTTTGTGTCAGATCTTAGTTATAATCGGCTTGGGAAAAAAGCGTCCAAAATGAACATTCAGTTTTCTAGCACTTCTGCCAATGATTAATCGCAAAAAAATGAAAGAGATCACACTCTGAAAGGCATTCGTAGGCAGAAATGGCGCCATTTGTTTCATGGCGTAAAAGGCATCATACTTCGTAGCTATTTTTCGCCATGCGGTTAATAATACGCTACTACATTTATTAGGTCTGCTAGAAGGTTGGGATGACCCCTTCCTCTATTTACAGTATTAAAAATGAGCCATTGATTTAATATATGAGCAACCAAATTATTCACCCATAAGATAAAATATATGTGCAGTCTCTCAAAAAATGGTAAAAATTTACGTGTCAGTTTAGTAGGTAACATAAACTGTAAGATTATAAGTGACTCGACATAGCGCAATTTGTTGTTGCTCCCCAGATCTCACATTTCTTACCACTGCACAGGATAGCATCGTTTCACATAGGGTGAAATGTCACAATAAAGTGTGTACTGTTCATTCACGGATTCGAAAAACCTCCACGCTTTTGCGCATGAGTCAGGATGCGCTTATTTAGTCAAAATAGGGTTTTAGTTTAGTTTAGTTGCGTTAACGTCCCGTTTTGAAGCAACACTAGGACTATTTGGGAAAGGACCTCGTAATTTTGAACCGTGGTCAGATGACGAGGATGACACCTTAGCTGGCAACCCCTATTCAAACTTCCACACCACACCAGCGGGAGGACGTGTGGCCCTGGCGGATTTAGCTTGCACCAGACCCGCTGACACGACGGTTCTTCGGTGGAATCGGGTCTCGAATCTGAAGCCCACCAGTTCCGAAGCCGGGACCTTACCACCGGACCACCTCGTCAAAATAGTTGTAAGAGGAAAGAAGAAAACAGAAGAGGATTGCATTTAACAATTATACTGAATTCGGATTATTTGCTGATTTAGAAAGTGAAAAAAGTTACGGATAATTCGTAATATTGTGGAAAAAGATTCTAATTAGCAATTTAGAAAATTTCTGTTCTAAAATATGATTACACACTTCTTTTTACAAAACAATAATTTATGTTAAAATTATGTTTATTTGTTACTGAATTTTTTGATAACATTTTAAAGTTAAAACGGTAGATAATCACGGTCATAGTAATCTATACTTATATAAAGCTCCATGTGTGTGTGTGTGCGTATGTGTGTTGGTGCTCTACAGACCAGATCGTTCGACCTACAGCTATCAAATTTGCCACATGCATACCATGGAGGTCGGGAATGTGCACCTGGAGTCCCTTTTTCTTAATTTTTAACTAAAATTTAAATTATTAATTAAAAATCAACTTTCCCACCAAAAAATCTTTTTATTCCCCCACCCCTAAATGAGTAAGGCTTCAGTCCCCCCCCCCACGCTAACATGGATAGGCTTAACATATTTCCGGTCGATTATTTCAAACGATTCTGTTTATTTTCTTAGTGTTTGTTGCATTTAAAATTAAACATTTTTAATTAATCGATCTGTTCATGATGAATCTGAGAAAATATTCTTGACAATTTCTTGAGATATTACATAAATTAAGAGATATTCTTTAGTGCCCATAAGGTTTAAATACTCAGTGACTGTTTTCAGTAAAAAATATTATTATATTAATTGCAGATTAATCATTTCCACTTTAATTCAAAGCATAAATTCTCTGGGAGTTAACCGAAAATGAGAGAGATACATATTACGTTATGACTGAAGGCCTTCATAATATTATGAGTAAATTATATGATTATCAAAATTTGAAGTTTTGAAATATTTTAATGAAGAAGCTATTAAAGTAGGAATTGCATAAAATATTTCATTATTAAAATTTTAATAAGCATTAAGATTGGCGACCAGCAGGTTCGCCAAAGGCGGCTAGTATTATATAAAATATTCTTTGTGCTTGTCACACCTGGAAGCTTTATTTTGCCACTTAAATTATCCGTATAAGCAGTCAATACGCAATTTTGAATTAAAAAAAAATAGTACAGTCAGAAACGACACTCGCATACATATGGAAAAAAAATGAGCGATAATGTATTTAATGGGGCGGAAATCAAGGTCAAAGAATGACGAATTCCGGAAATGCGTTCATCGTTCTGCGTCTCACTCCTTAAGGTGCGTTCTATTACGCGGAATAGAACGTCACGCCCATTTCAGGAAAATCACGTGACCGCAATGGTACAACGGCACATAATTGTCATTTGCCGTTGTCCCACCGACGTTGTCTCAATTGTTCACCCGAAGACAATACAGGGACAACAGCAGTGAGATAACAATTGCGCAATAGTTGGCCTCGTGTGAACTCACCTTTAGAGAAATAGAATAGTCGAAAAGTGCTATAGTCTGTATTTTCT
>JAPMOR010106949.1:93063-118310 GCA_026543865.1 Argiope aurantia
CAAAATTTAAATATAAATTGTAAAAACAGAAATTATACACTCGAGATAATTTTAGTCGAAAAATTAAATTTTTCATTCAAAACAATACTTTAATAAAGAAAAGAATTAATTACCTTGAAGTTCTGATGTTCTGGTTTTTATTTCTAATAAAATCATTTACACAACTGCTAAACGACAATCTTTTCATAATGACGTCACTTCACAGAAATCGTTTTCTGAAAAGAGTAAAAATATTGTTAATCGTGGAAAATTGCTTTTATTCAATGAGAAAAAAAATGGATGCGTTCGGCAAGAAATGCATCTGCTATTACTCAAAATAAGCAAAAAAAAAAAAAAAAAAAAAAAAAAAAATGCTTTTTTTATTATATTTCTTTTTGCTCATTTAAAATCTGTTTTCAGATTAATATCATAAAATAACTTATTAAATAAAACTTATTTTAAAAGAATGCTAGATATATTACACAATATTTTTATTTCTGTTCCTAGAAAACTGACAATTGTTTAAAAATATTAATCAGTTACGAATAGATAATTAATTTTTAAAAAACAATTTTAATATTAGCTAGAAAATTACAGATATAATTTTTGGAGGAAATGGATTATTGTGAATACGGATTACACACCATTTAATTAACAAAGATTTGAAAGTAAAATGGATTTAAATATCATCAGTTGAGTATTTAATATGCTTTTATTTCATTTTTTTTCATGCATCCAATTCGTAAGCTATTAATGAATAAATTAGTAAACGAAAATTTTCATTTACTCATTTATGTGATATTTGTTTATATTACTGGTATAATCTACTCATTTATTTACAAGAGAAAAATTAAAGACGTTTCGAATCTTTTATCCAAACAAGGTAATGTTTTTAGATTGGAAGTTACGCCTTCGATATTGCTTTTAAAAGTTTCCTCTTTCTTTTAGAAATGATAACTTGCAAACGAAAAATGCATTTAATATTGTTGCATATATGTATATAAACTCATTACTAATCAAAAGAAAAGTATCCGGGTTTAGGCTTAAAAATACTTAAAAAAATTTATAAGAATTAGAAGAAAAATCGTTTGGTAGTAAACCTGAAATTTCTGAAAAATTGGCTCAGCTCCCGTATACGGCCTCCGCCAAATTGGCGAGAAATTTGGCGGATAAACGATAATTTCTGGTTGCATATGTATTCTTCTTTGTGGTAACCTTAGAACATATTCAGTATTTTTATGTGTTTTTATAAGGAGCAACTCGCATATACAGCTATTAACTTTTATAAACTATGCTTTTAAAATGAAAAAAATATCAATGTTTATATATCATGAGAACATATTCAGCATAAAATTAAGAAATCAAATTTAAAAATCGGAGCAAAAAATAATTTCGTCATAATCATTTAATATTAATTTTGAGCATTTCATTATACATAAAAGCAAGTGAGCATTTCATCATGCTTCATTATACGTATAATTAAACAAATAGTTTCATTTGGATCTTTATCATAAATATTTCAATACCCCCCTCCTCCTGACTTATTCTCGTCAGTCCTAGGATTAAGCCTAACATGGCTTCAAAAATTAGTCAATAATCACAACATTTATCTGAATTATTTAAAATAAAAAGGGGGCATCGCCACCCCCTGACTTATAGTCTATTGCATTTT
This sequence comes from Argiope aurantia, assembly GCA_026543865.1. NCBI lineage: Eukaryota > Metazoa > Arthropoda > Arachnida > Araneae > Araneidae > Argiope > Argiope aurantia. Next base: position 94,715 of record JAPMOR010106949.1, read on the forward strand.
GTCAGTCTTGGAAATAAGCCTAATGTGGCTTCAAAACTTCCGGTTAAGAATCACAACATCCTAAACAGGCATTATTGGCGACTTCTTGGCGAAAAAAATGGCGCCACTAGGCCGTATACGGGAGCTGCTCCGAAAAATTATTTTTTTGAATTTTGATATGATACAAAAATGATATTTAAGCGATTATATGCTTTGGAGTTATTGTGATAAAATTTTAAACGTCAATTAATTTCTAATTAAAAATCTTTTTAAAATTTTGAAAAGTCTTTTCTCATTCAGTACTTACTTCTCAAGAAGCAATGACTAATTCCAAAGTTTGTAGCTCTAAATCCGACAGATTTCCATGCTGAACCTTTTTTTGCACGATTTTTAAACACGCATGTTGGAATTTACAGATAACATGCCTATTTAAAAACGTTATATTACTTTCAATTCGATTTATGATTAATTTAAACTTATACATACCTAAATATAAGATTATTTACAAAAATAATTTATTAATGAATGAATAAAATAATACTTTGAAATTAGTAAATTCCATTGAGTCACAAATATAACGAAACCATTTTTTATTTGCGATTCTAATTCTAAAAGAACTGGTTCAAATAATTGAAAATGTATGTGAAGAAAATTTTGAATTGGCGCAAATAAACATAAATAAATACTAAGGAATTTAGAAATCAATTAATCCGAAAACGTGCAAGAACACGTGTGTTTACTTCGATAAAAGCATTCTTATCAACATAAACAGAATAGTATTTCGGGCAGTATGAGAATATTATGTAATAAAGCACTTCAGTTCCTAGGATACCATAAGTAAAAAATTTCGAAATGAATAAAAATATTAAATAGTTAATCGTACTTACTTCAGAAAACAGCTGCTCAACGTTGTTCCGTCGAGCTGAACAATACCTGCACTTGCGCAGTATTTTGCAGCCCTTCTTGAAATGACCTTGTCCTGGATAAACTTGTTTACTAGTTAAGTACAAAACTAGTTTAACTGTAAGGGGAAATTACGACCCATCCCCGGTTTCGCAGAACTTTCCTCAGCTTTGGTGTTCAATGATAAATATTTGTCATTTACTCTACATAGCAGGATTAAAATACACAAGATTTTCAGTCTGTTCCAATGAATGCTATACGACGAAACTGCGAATCTAAATTTCAAACTCCTCGCATTTGGAAGTAGAAATCCTATTTGAAGTATGTATCTCAATTCTGGATTCGAAATTGTGTCGATACATGCTCTTGTGAAAAATAATAAATGGAAATTTAATTTTGGAATCGTCTGCGCTTCTTGCAGATGTGAGATAATTGGGCAGATGGCAGGAATTCTGATATTTGTATATGAATATCATATTACTTGATTTTCACTTTTGCAGATATTTGACTGATGTATTTTCAAATTTTGACTATAATTTTCTTGGATAATTGCACCCCTCCCCACACTTTAAAATATAACTACTTGACATTTTGATTTGTTAAAAAGAAAAAAAAAAAAAAGAATGAACGCATATTTCAACATTTTCAATAATCAACAGTTAAATTGCTTAAGAAAAATAAACCGAATCAAAGAATTGAATCTTTCATTTATTGAATCATTAATTAATATCATTGTGTCTGTAGGTTTTAATTCTAATTATTAATTGCGATATTCTTGCTGAAATAAATCGTTGAAAACGCTTCACAGAACCGAAAGCTACTTGATAAAAATCATTTATTTGGTAATGGGTCCCACCAGAAAAGGACATTACAGAATTTTAATTAAAAATTAATCCAAATTTTAATGTTTTTCCTTGATAAAAAAAGAGAGCATATTTTTGAAACAAAACCCACATTTATATAACTTTTTAATTCAGAAAATAAGTTTATTTTTATTAATATCAGTTTTATTTCTCTGAATTTTTTTTAAATTTTCATAAATTTTAAAATTATATCTGAACATATTTTCTATTAACTCTTTTCCTTGTTTTTATTATGGATTTATACTTAGAGGTTTGCGCCGATGTTAAATTCATTTGTTGTGAGCATATTATCAATTCAATTTAACTAAGATCAAATTTTAAATTTGGAATAACAGCTGATGAATCAAGTCGAACACATTATTTAGCTAGGATGTTTCGGGTTAGAACATTTTAACATTTTTTTTTTTCAAATCTTGTTCCCAATATTGTTCTGTTCAAGATTATCATTTTATTATTTTATTCATAAAAATTCCATAATTTTTTTCAGACCACCCTCAATCAAAAATATTTGAAAAATTTAGAAAATCCGCTCAATTTCTTTAATTTTCTCAACATGGAGCAAATAAGAGTTTACATTGAGATTAAAAATGGATATTAAGAGAAGATGAAGTTTTTTTTTTTTTTTTTTTTTTTTTAAAAAGGGTTTAGCTAAGCTAAATGCAATTGGATAAGCTAACCAATGATTTCTCTAAAACTTTCCTGCATAATTTCTAATAATAGATTCTACGGCATTGGGGTACAATAGTTTAAAAAAAATATTAACCTTTGGCGTGAATTCAGTCTTTTTAGTGAATATATCGTGTCATCCGTGGAGAGACGTTTGACGATCAATCACTGGCATCCAATGAATAGTATCTGAAAATCGAATTCGTAGTTTAGACAGTTTTCCCCCTTCCGATTGATACCAAAATTGACACAAAACCACACTTAAAGTCAAAAAATTCCATACCAAATTTGACATATTTAAGTCGCTGTGTGTTTGAATTATAGAGTTAACATGCTTCTGAAAGTGTAGACCGACAGACAGTCAACCCGTTGTTTGATTTGACTCAAAATTTGACAAGTGTCTACAATCTAAATTTGTGCACCGAATTTTATCTATCTAGCTCTCTTCGTTTTGTAATTATCTTGTTGGCTTATATTAAGCAGCCAGAAGACGAACTTCTTCTGAAAATAAGTTAATCAAAATTTAATAAAAATCTGAAAAATTGGTGGTTAGACCGTATGCCAAATTTCAATCCTCTAGCTCAAAGCGTTTTTGAGTTATCGTTGTCACAGACAGACAGACATTTTCCAGAAATGTGTTTTTCGAACTCAAACGTGGAGATTCATCAGAATCTCGAGTTCGAATTTTCTGATGATTACTATTCTTTCTCTATATTACGTATACGAGAAAATAAAAATGATCGTATGTCACATCTTTTTGTCTTATAATTTCTCTCGAACTTCAGTAATTGTAGCAAATGATATTCGTAGCAAACTAATCACTGTATTCGCGACTCTTTTTGAGACTATTTGTTCTATGCTATGCAAAATAAGGTAGAATATATTTACTTTTAATACGTCGCATAGTTTTCGAATTTTAAGAATACCATTTAAAAAGGTCTAGGAACCTCAACTCTAATTAATAATAATAATTAATTACTACTCTACAGATTCCAGATAAATAATATTCTTAATAATATCTTTTGGTGCATTTTGTAAAGTTTATTTAGAATATTCAAGCTTTACAAATATAGAACAGACAATCCAGTCTAGAATGTGGTAGCAAATAGTATGTGGCTTAAGAAAAATATGAAATTTCTAAGTTGATACAGACAACTTTAAGAGGTTATATTTTAACTTGATTTTAATAATTTTAAGAGGAGACAACTTAAAAGATTCTTTGGTATAATATACTAATTGATGATATTTTCTTCGATTTAATACTTGATATAATAAAACATATAGACGTCCTAAAGTTTAGTTTAGATATATTAACGTCCCGTTTTGAAGCAACACTAGGGCTATTTTGGGACGGACCTCGTAATTTTAAACCGCGGTCAGATGACGTGGACGGCACCTGAACTGGCACCCCCTCCCTCCACCACACCTAAGACGGTAGACGTCCTAAAATAACAGCTTCTCACTAAAAATAGAATTCCAATAATTACAAAAGTTATATAACTTTGAAGTAAATTTTCATGACGTAAGATACAACATGACCTGCACGAAATGCTAGCGTGCAAGAAAACAATCATACGTTTTTAAAATATTCTGTAAGTATGTATTCAGTATTTTTAATTTCTTGCAAGTTTTATAACCCGCATTCTCCCGCATATTATATTTGGAGCCGTAATATTGAAATTTTCTTTAATGTTTGGTCTAATATTTGAAATACACTGTCCACATTTTGAGCCCTGATGATATGACATTAATAGCAAACAAATTTTTTTAAAAAAATGCCTGAATTTTAAATGCTATGAAATTGAAAAGATGCTAAAAATCTGCAGTTTGTGAAGATGAGAAAAGGGTTCCCATGGACGATATGTTTTTAAAAGTATGATTTTATAACCCGTGCGATAAAGTACATAATAATTCAATAGGAACCGAAACATTTATTAAAAGAAAAAAAAATATATAATTCAATGAGTTTAAACAAAAATATTAAATATATATAGGAATTATAAAATATATGTCAACTGGGTTCATTAAAAAATTGAAAATGCTAAAATATAATACAAAATTAAATTAAAAAGTAAAAGAAATTGCAGTATTTTTAAAAGATGGTATGAAAAATAAATTACAGTGCCCGTATATTCAAAGATGCTTAAAATAATCTCCGACGCAAAATAATCTCCAACACTTTTCTAGTTCATTTCGTTTGTGAATTATCATATTCACGTATGCACGAATAGACAAAACAATCAAACAAAGAATGGATTAAATTTAATATATGATCCAGATTCGAAATTCTGGTTTTAAAAAGAACGTACCAAATTATATTAATTTAGATCACAGCGTTTATGAGTTCCCATTTTTCCATTGATAGAAACGGTCAGATAAAATCTGACTCCATTGATGAACTGTTTCCAAAATATTAAAGAAATCTGCGAGTTCGGCGTAAAGAAAAACCACATTTCCTATTTTCTACTTATAAGCATTTTTGAATCATTCCATTCATGGACAAAGCAACAGACAAACTTCTAAAAATAGTATTTCTAGACTCAGGAAAATCTAAAATGCGGAGATTCATAAAAATTAGGAAGTCGAATTATTGGGCTATTAGTATTATTTGAATATTTTGTGACGAAGAAAGTAATGAGTGGGAGTGGTCTACTAGACACCTTCTCGTAATTTTTTCAATAAAATTATTGTCTCCCCCCCGCATAAAACTGTGGAACGTAGGCAAAGCCGCGAACACCGCAAACACTTTTTTTTTAAGTCTCACTCGTAGAAACTGTCTGTTTTGTAATATAGTTTTAAAAAAAGCGATACTTCTGCAGTAACTGCATGTCATTGCCGTAAAATAGATACAAAAATCTTTTTAATGCCGGCGTCCTGGCATAGGGTTAGCTCGTCTTTCCTGTGATCTGAACGTCCCGGGTTCGAGTTCCGGTTCGGGCATGGTTGTTCTTCTGTGCTCTATCGGTGAGGTGTGGGAATGTGCCCCCCTCCCCTGTAAAAAGGGATTGTGCAAGCGAATGTGACGCATGAAGTAGCTAAGGCGTACTGTTGGCCCTAGTTAGCGCTACTGAAAAAACAAGAGATGCTCACTTGGCTGAAATCGCTGATAGATAATTTTCAGTGGGCTTGTAAAGTGCCATAAGTCACAACAACAAACAGAATTTTTAATGGCCGGCTATTTATTGGTGATTGATTATTGGCATGCGGTTAATACACAAGTACCAGGAAAACAACAGCTTTTGTTCCAATTTGTTTATTATTACTATACTTTCTCTGTAGCATAAGAGAAAATACAGTAATCGTCAGAAAATTCGAACTCGAGATTTTAATGAATCTCCGCATTTCAGATCACCCTGAATTCGAAAAACGTATTTTCAGAAAAATGTGCGTATGTCTATCTATGTGCCTGTGACAAAGTTAATTTAGGAACGCTTTGAGTTATACAGTTGAAAATTGCTTTACGGTTGTTTACACCAAAATGGCAGACTTCTGTCAAATGTTGAGTAAAGTCTGTTCAGAGGAAATTCGTCTGTCCAGCTATTCAAAACTAAGTTAGCGCGATAAATACAAAGCAAAGAGAGCTGTATAGATAGGATTCAGTAAATAGATTTACCATCTATAGTCTAGAGATGTTTCAAATTTAGAACTAAATCCAACAAGGAATTGACCAACAAAAAATCTGTCGTTCTATACCTTCAGAAACATGTAAACGTGGAAACTGAAAGACTCATCGACTTATATATATAAAATTTGGGATTTTTTGACTATAAATGCAGTTTCATGTCAAATTTTCGTTTCAATCGATTGGGGAAAACGTGTCTAAAACACAAATTCGATTTTTGGATACTATCAGCCGCATGTCAGGAATTAATCGCCAAATATATCGCCAAGCATGATTCGATGGATACAATAAAAATGCTAAATTCACAGCAAAAGTTACTATTTTGTAACTATTATAGTTCAGTGCCATGTAAGGCGTTCTCAGGAATGACACCTTTATTTAGAGAAAATGCGAGTAACTTTTGGGGAGACTCGTCGCACTGGTTTTTCGCAGAGCCCGTATTTAATGATTGATTTTTTCTATGGTAACAAAAGTCTAGTATTTTACAAAATTGATAACAACATAATACGATTTTTAAAAATTAAAAAAAAAACTTTAATAATCCTCAAATAAACTCCGAATATCAGTATTTTACAATGATATTTCTGCCTGAAGGTTTTCTTTCTTAACCGTTTTGTTGATGAATTATTGAAAGAATAATTTTTAAACGAGCATTTATTTTTTCATATACAAAATATTCCAAGATAATGTTTTGTAAACGTCGAAAAATTCAATCTGAGATTGACGAATTTTAACGTTTCGGATTTTCTTGTAGCCGAAAAATATATTCTTAGAATTATGTCTGTTTCTTGCGCTGTCTATAAGAGCAAAAGCACAAAAACGCCTTCAGCTAAATGTGTGAAATTTGGTATGTGGCCTTTAAACCAAATTCATCTACCAAACATTAAATATACTGTGAAAGTTTTTCCGTCTTCCGAATATGCAAAATAACAGAGCTTCATGCCCCTACAACTGTAACCATCTGGTTATTTAAACAGAGTTACGTCTTCCGAGTATAAATAAGCACGATAACTATGAAATGCAAAGACTAGATAAATCAAATATGATATACAGTTTTAGCGTCTAAAGTATATCAAATTTTTAATTAGATCCGTCATAGAGTTGATTGTGTGTTAGATAGCACATTCTCGTGCATGTAAATATGGTAACTCAAAATCGCAACAATGTTGGTAAATAAATTTGGCATGTGATCTGGTTATTAAAATTGTTGTTTTCTGTTATATTTTGTTTACAAAAGCACGAAAACAAAGCCTCCAAAATACATATTCGGTTATTTTTACTATTTTTTGAATCACAAAACACTTTTGTTCGATTCTGGAAATAAATATTTGAGCAGATGCAATTGCAAAAATTTATTTTTCGGACTCAGCGAAATCACAAACGTAAAAATCCGCCAATTTTTGGTGGTCTATTTTTTTTTTTTCTTTTTTTTTTTTTCTTGTCGATTACAATACTTTGAATACTTCGCATCAAAAAAGAGAAAAGTTATTAAAATTGGAAAACAATCACACAAAAATAAAATTGATATCATTCGCAATGTAATTTTTAAAAATTTTTAATGTGTTGCAAAAATAGTTTTTGTCAAAAAATATGCTTCCAAATTATTCAAGTAATTTTTAGTTATTTTTCCTTCATAATCGAATTAAAATTTTGAAAAACATTCTTTAGTGAATTTTTACTATCCAATAAGTAATTTCCTGCCAAATTTGTAATTCTAAGTTCGATAATCAACCCTGAAGATTTCTTTGCATTATTTTTAATCACTTATATCATTTAGTCTGTTTGCAAATACTATGCCAACCTAAAAACATTATTCGGATAAAAATTCATAATATTTAGTACATTAACTATGCAATAGAAATAATTCGGTTAAAATATATAATAAGCATTGTTTGTGACGAAGAATTACATTACTTATTTATTGTGGCGCTTTTATTTATTTATTTATTGTTTTCTATTTATAATCCATACGAATTTTTTTCTTCCCAAGCTGGCAACGTTTACGGTTCTTGATTCAGCTCACGAGAATGTCAAAAATAAATCGTTTGGAATTTTATATTATTCGTTAAAAATATTCTTACTTTAGTTTTCTTGTTTTTGTCATACTTTGTTTATAAATAAATAGTTATTATTGCTATTTATATTAAATAAAAAAGTATTTTTGTTTATCAAGAGGATTATGTCCACAGACACATATTACAGCAGGAATTTTTCTAGTTGATTCTAACATGTTCATTTGTTTCCTTTGCTCTGACCATAATTAAATTAAAATGGTACCTTAATTAAATAAAAGGGTACCTTATTTGGAAACTAAGAAAATATCTAATCCAGATAAAATTCTGCAGATTTTTTTGTCAGGCTACAAAGTTTAGTAAACATAGCATTCTGTCATCTATTTTGAGATACATTTGTAAACGAATGTTTAGCATGGTACTATTAAACGGCGAATGTGGTTTCCCTGAAATTTTCTCGCATATTATCTAAAAACAATGTTATCTGCTTTCCTATGGAAAAAAATTGTGGACCTTAGGAAAGGCCGTGAGCATTACGAGTGCTCAGATTTTTATTTTCAGAATTCCGTAAATGAAAGTTTTGTGCCTCGTAGGAAAAAAAAAATGCATTTAAGGCGCCTTTTTTTCCCTGATCGTTTGTAATGCAAATTTTAAATTGCTCTACAATTTTAGCAAAAAGATACTTCAGATCTTAAAACTGTGTTTGAAAATTTATTTCACTCTTTTAGTTTTTTAGTTATCGCATTTATATGTAATCGGATAGACAGATTTGTTTTGGGGAAAAGCCAAGAAAACGTCCATAAATCGCCAAAATAGCTGCGGTGAAAAATGCTTTGCTAAAATACAGATCAACTTACCAATTTTTTTTGAACATTACTTGTTAAGATCACAGCTTCAAGATCCAACAAAGATTCTTCAGTTATACAACGTTTTAAACGATTAGGTCATTTGTCCGAAATTTTTCAACTCTGCCAAAAAAACACGAGGACATTTGTTATTTATTGCTCTTAATCTATAAAAGACGAATTCAAGGAAAACAATATCATCCAATTTATAAAAGTATCCTCTTTAAAAATATGTAAATTGCAATCGCATAAGAAACCTTCTACATACTTTTTATATCTTTATATTCGTATATGGTAGATTTCCAATTAAACGCACTAGACATCGCTATAGGATCGCTAGTTTCAGAAGAGACCGTATGCATTGTAAGCAAAAATGTTCTTTTCCTTAATAGTCAATTAAATATAAAGTATAAGAATTCAATTAATTAAAAAAATGTTAGAATAATATTAACATTCACTAGGCTCCAATAGGTTTACTTAGTTATTAGAATAGTGTAACATTCCCCGTTTCCCAGTACTGATAAGACATTTACAACCAGATGTGTCGCCGCTGCTAATTACTAAACTCCTCGAGATAGCAGATGGTGGATCTTTTCACCTGGGTGGTCCCGCATCTGTTCATTAGCATTTACAGTGAAAGACCACATGTGGGAATTCCTCGTCCAAGAGATATTGAGAGTACCTTCAAAGAGAAAGGGGTGTCCAAACATCTGGATGCTAAATGTTTCTCATTGTGAAAGGACTATAACTCCGTGTTCCAGAATAATCAGTTATGAAAGGTGCATCACTAAAAGGACCTTCCACGACTGACTGGCGCCGCTGAGAGAGCATATTGCTGAACCCCGATTGGCCGAAAGAGAGCTCAAATGACCAATGTAAACTAAGAGGTGGAGATTGTCGCCGAAATAAAGTGAGGAGATTTTTTTTAGGGGGAAGAGAAGAAACGAATTGCAGGCAGACAGTTGGACTACGCCCGCGAGTTCGGAGTCCGAGAACCAACTGAGTTTCAAGATAAACCTTCGACTTCGACTGTTGTGTCTCCTACTACAGGTGTAAATAACTATTTATTTAACCAAGATTAGAACAAGTTGTTCTTTTGTATATATAGGGCTGTAAAATAAAGAATTGTCTGGAAATTCTGCTTCGTTACTTGATTAGTCTAAATGAAGACATTATAATAGATATAAAAAAGAATATTTGGTTTAATTATATATCTTCTATGTAGCGCTCTGTATTGTCTACTCTGAATCGTTTCTTAAACGTGTGATCTATAGGCCTAATAGATAAAAATAAAAACAAATGTATATTCATAAATTTAATCAAATAAAGCAGCTGAAGTAGTCTCCCCCAAACTTTCTCGGCCACTCTCGTTATACCATAGAAGGCCTTGCATGACACTGGCGTACAATAGTTAAAAAATATTACTTTTTGAAGTGGATTTAGCATTTTTACTGAATCTATCATGTCACTCTTGGCGAGTAATTTGGCGAATAATCCCTATGCATTAATAAGTTTTAAAAATGTTTTCTTCAACCGATCGAGAAAAAATTTGGCACAACACTGCATTTGTAGATACAAAATCCCATACCAAATTTGATAGATTTAAGTCTTTGCGTTTTGGAATTACATGTTTGAGTCGTTGTGTTTATAGTATGTTCCTGAAGTTACAGACCGGCAAACAGTCAACCTGTTGATGGATTTGCCTCCAAATTTGACAGGTGTCTACACTATAGAAGTATCTGGGTACTTAATTTTTATCTATCTAGTTCCCTTAGCTTTGTAATTATCGTGTTAACTTATAACCGGACAGACAGATTACAATCGGACAGACTGACTTCCTCTGCGCAGATTTTACACAAAATTGGACAGAAATCTACAAACTTCGTGTAAAGAATGAATACCAAGTTTCAAATGTCTAGCTCAAAGCGTTTTTGAGTTGTGATTCTCACAGACAGACAGACGGACATTTTCCAAAAATGTATTTTTCGAACTCAGGATAGAGAACGTAGAGATTAGTCAAAATGTCGAGTTCGAATGTTTTGAATGTTTGCTTCCACTGTACTACGTATACGAGAAAGTAATATTAATCTAAAATAAATAATTATCATATTAAAAACTATGAAGCTAAAATGCTTAACTCATTAATAGCTTCGTAATGAAAACTGCTCAGGGCCGCAAATTATTAAATCTGTCTGATAATTTTCTAATTTTCCAAATAAACGTCTTATTTTTTTTTCTTTTCTTTTAGTTGATTCTACGTAATGAAATATCCTCAGATATTTTAGACAAATAGGCTCAAAATAACCAGAGATATACAAGAAAAAAAGACTTAGAGGCTGATTCAATATCTGCAAATGTAAAAAATAGGTAGTTTCGTTAGAATTTTCCTTTATTCAAGTTTTCACTTCAGTCATTAATACAGTAATTTCGCTCTGAGAATTGTTTTATATATATTTAGCGTTATTAGAAATGAAGCAAGAAACTAAATAAAAATTTGATATTCTTGCTTTTATTTGTACATTTAATTACAATTAAATGATAGATAAACAGTATTTTCCAGTTGTTTTGTTCAAAATAAACAACGTTTTTTGGATAAGTTTAACAATTAATAGTAATAAAATAAGCTTTTGTTAAAAGTTTTTGGAGCAGCTGAAAAATAAAAATCAGAAATTTGTTTTCTGAAGTATTCAAAACTTTGCTTGAATCATATATTTGATATTTGCTTGATCAGATTTCTACGAAACTATAATTCAAATTATTTTTATGAAATTATTTTTATACCCTTTTCTCTCTCTTTTACCTGAAAGCTTATTAACACTTTCGGTCTTAATGGATATATATATATAAGCCATAGAGATTCGACTTCATTCACTATTTGGTAAATGAATCCTAATATTGTATGCTTTATCGTAGAAGAAAACCATTTTTACAATAGATCTAAAACTACAATTTTGCAAAAGTCAAGTCAAAAGGATTAAATTTTAAAAAAATCATCGAAACATTTATAAAGTAATAAAAAATACCTGTATTATATTTAGCTGTTATTACATTTAACTATAAAAGGTGATTTTGATTTTAAAGTAAAAAAAAATGTCAAAAAGCATTACTCCAAACTAAATTATTCAGGGACAAATTTTATCTTTTCAGATTGTCAGCAAACGAAGGCAGTTGATAGCAACTGGAATGTCAAGATTGGTTGAAAATTGGCCCCTTGTTACATCGTAACAATTTTCTTATGGTTCAATTTCTGCATGGAAAATAAATTGGTCCTTAATATGAATACTATCCCAATACATAAAATCCAGTTTAGCGACTGGATTAGAAAAAAAAATTAATAGTGAACAGCATAAAGAAAAATTTGGAATCAGGATCTGTAGAATTTCTAAAACTTTTCTTTCACTTAATATAAAATAATATCAGAAACTTAGTGGTAGGAAGTATATATCAACTTGTGTATTTCATTCAATAAAATATATTATTTTTCTTTCAAAACTGATTGATCCTTTTATAGAAAGATAGATTTAAAAATTAAATTAGTTTTTTTTTAATTAAAGATGAGAGCTACTATGCGACCAGTTTTGTAATTTTGAGCTATATCGAAGAAGATACCTGAGCTGGAATTGTTAAAAATAAATTGCCATAAATAATCTAATCCTGTTCTCTTTTTCAATGGGAAATTCATTAACGAGTCATCGTTGCTTACCAATGAGATCAGAAAATGTTTACCTTAAAGTATACATAGTATAAAGAAGGTATAGTAATCGTCAAAAAATTTGAACACCATATTTTGGCGAATATCCACGTTTTAGATCTTCCTGAGTTCGAAAAACACATTTCTGGAAAATACCCGTCTGTCTGTCTGTGACAAAGATAACTCAAAAGTGCTTTAAGTTAGATTGCTGAAATTTGGCATACGGTTTTTACACAAAATGTGCAGATTTCTATTAAATTTTGTGTAAAATATATACAGAGGAAATCTGGCAGTTCAAATATAAGTTAGCACGATAATTACAGAACGTAGAGAACTAGATAGATAAAATTCGGTACATAGATTTATCGTCTATAGTGTAGCCACCTGTCAAATTTGAGCCTAATTCAACAAGGGTTTGATTGTCTGTCTGTCTCTACTTTCAGAAATAATTAAAGGTTATAATTCGAAAACGCAATGACTTAAATATATGAAACTTGGAATGGGAATTAGTGATTACAAGTGCAATTTTGTGTCAAATTTTTGTTTCAATCGATTGAAGAAACGTATCTATCTTTTCGGATACTTTTAACGCATGCCAGGGATTAATCGCCAAATGACTCGCCAAGGATGACATGATAGATTCAGTAAAAATGTTAAATCCCTGCTGAAAGTTAATATTTAGCAACTATTGTATGCCGATGCATGTAAGGCGTTCTCTGGAATGACAAATTTGTTACAGAGTATGCGACAATGTTTTGGGGAGACTACTACCTATGGATTTAATATTACAAACAAATGCTCTAAGTTGAATCAACTCTAGTGCACTCATACATAATGTAAATTTGTATAAGGTTAATTCAGAAATGAGACTAATACTCAGTTAGTGCCATAAATAATATTACTTATAAATAAAGCTCAATTGTGTGTGTGTTGGCGCTCTACAGGCCAGGTCATTTGACTTACAGCTACCAAATTTGGTACATGTATACCTTAGAGGTCGGGAATGTGCACCTAGGGTCCCGTTTTTTGAATTTTTAGTTAGAATTTTGATTATTAATTAAAAACTAACTTCTCCGCCATAAAATCTTCCATTTTCCCCACCGCCAAATGAGTAAGGCTTCCGTTTTTTTTTTGTTTTTTTTTTTTTCCCTTAACAGTAATGAGGCTAGGGTTAACATTTTTCGGCAGATTATTTCAAACGATTATGTTTATTTTCTTAATGTTTTATGCATTTAAAATTAAACTTTGTTAATTAATCCATCTTTCAGATTCATTCTGAAGTACTTTTGAATTAAAATAACACAGAATAAAGGAAATTAAAAATTTCTAATCTGCATAGGGTTACCCCAACTGGCGTAGAAAAATTCACTGATTTGCGTTACCGTAACTGGTGTTGAAAATTCACGCATGCGCATTGTGTTCTGATTGTTGATATGACAACCATTATCAACAGATGATTAAAATTATTTTTAGGTTAGTTGCATGCTTTTGTAATTAAATTGTATTTATGTTAGTTATATATTTTTTGTATATGCTGATAATTTTAAGTACATCGTTTTTTAAGTAGTTTTTTAAACCTGTTTTCGACCGATTATTTTAAAAGATTCGTTTTATTTTCTTAGTGTTTGATGCATTTAAAATTAAACATTGTTAATTAATCGATCTGTTCATGATGAATCTGAGAAACTTTTGTGGACAAATTCTTGAGATATTACATAAATTAAGAAAGATATTCTTTAGTGTTCTTAAAGTTTAAACGCTCAGTGACTCTGTTATCAGTAATCATATTATAAAAAAATGCTTTGATTCAGTAAAAAATATTATTATATTAATTGCAGATTAATTTTTTCCACTTTAATTTAAAGCATAAATTCTACGAGAGGTAACAGAAAATTAGAGAGATACATATTACGTTATGACTGAAGGCCTTTATAAATATTATGAATGAATTATATGACTATCAAGATTTGAAGTTTTAATATATTTTGATGAAGAATCTATTAAAGGTGGAATTGCGTAAAATATTTAATTATTAAAATTTAAACGAACATTAAGATTGGCGAACCGGCTGGTCGCCAAATGCAGCTAGTTCTAAATAAAGCATAAGATAAATTTTCTGTTTTAGCTTTGCTCTTGAGTTTTCATTAGAGAAGTAAATGTATATGTACTGGATTTTTGTTTACACAGAATATCTCAGTACCGATATTAAAATTTCTAGGAAGGGCAGAATACATTTAGAGAACTCAGAATCCCATGCAAATGCTGGGTTGGAAATCCTTGCCTCCCGCGGTAGATGGCATTTCATGAACGCGGTATTTCCAAGAGTTTCCTTCATTTCTTCTGAGAATCTTCACTTCCATATTCCATGACAAGATTCTGTGATCATAACCTATCTCGTAACAGTTTCTTCACATTGAACAAAGCATGGTTATTAACTTATGACGTAACAATGATGTCAGAATTGACGTGAGCAGATCCAAAACGTATATTTAATATCAATTTAAAAAAGAAGCCTTTACAATCGATTAAAAACGCCTCGTACACTTTGACGTAGACGATAATAAAAATCCTGATTGGAGAGATTCACGGTTCAAATATTTTCCCCAATAAAAAAAGTAATAAAAGAATGAGAACGAGCGAGTGGACATCAAATTATTTTCTTTTAATAAAAAAAAATGATGAAGTTCTTTCACTCAAACACATATAAATGCAGAAGGAATAGGTTTTTCCACATATGAAATATGCATATTGTATCTAAATTTTCAGTTCCCTTGAAGTCAGTTGCGATTCCGAATCATCTAAGTTCCCCTCCAACAAGTTTGTAACCCTAGTGCCGAGACACCCTGCATATAAATCGTAAATCTACAATTTTTTTAAGAAAAATTTCAATATCGATATGCGCGTTTACAAAGTGGAAACATAACTGAACTCGTTCATTAATGTAATGAAAGAGTTCAATCCCTGCATTACTCGATTTCCTATTACACGGATCATATTTCCAATCGTATTTCAAAGATTTCAGACAGAAAAATAACAATGATACTGTTATTGTTTTTTTTTAAATATTCTTTAAAGAGCAAAACATTCTTTGCAGATCATTCGTTGTTCTTGAATGCAAAATGGCGATGTTTTTTTTGTTTGTTTTTTCCTTCCCTTTCTCTCTTTTTTTATATTCTGATTTATTTCCATTCATTTCAGTGTAAAACTAATCTTTGCAACATTGCAGGTTCATGTTAATAAATTACATAATTAATTATGTAAAGAGATAAAATACTAATTAATTATGTTGCCTATTAAAAATTACATAATTATTACATAGTTAATAAATTACATAATTAATTAATTATTTTACCTAAAATTCACAGAGGAAAATAATCACCACCATGGAATTTAGTTTTTTTAAAGCAAAACTTAAAAGCATTGTCATTCAGATTTTGCTGAAAAAGAACATTGAAGTAAGAAAGACAGTCATTCTATTTTTATAAACTAATCAATTATTTTGAAATATATATCCAGTAATGGCAATTATATTGTGTTACGTATCCTCTGATAAAAATTAAACAAAAACAGATATATTTACAGTCTGTTTTCAGGCACAGAAACCTTCTGCCTTTGTGCTTCTGCGCATGCGCCATTCCGTTATAATTTCACCAAAACAGGTATGAGATTAATTTAGAAAGGTATATTTAGTTAGTCGCTATAAAGGATATATTTATTTTTTACAAATCAATACATCAAAAATAATTTTAAAATCAAGATGTCTTACCAAAATTCAAAAAGAAACTAAAAATCAACATCGGAAAATAATAACTAAAAGGAAAACCTGCCTAACTTAAGCTGCAATATATCACTGTTTATTACCTCCGACCCTTGTGGACTGAAAAATTTTAAAAGACTTGAATTTCTTAAATAAACAGTACGTTTGTCTTGATATCAACAAATAACAATATTTAAGCAAAATTAAAAATTTAGAACTCTATTACAAAGGAAAACACAGGGTGTCCCATTAGATATTTGCGTCTAATGTTTATAGATTCGGATAGAACATGTCAAGACGAGCATTTTGATGTATAACATGTGGGGTCCCAGAATGTAGCGTCATAGTCCAATTACACGAAAACCATTAATTACGAATCTCACAGTTTGTATTCCAAATTATGATCATGCGACGATTGCACAGCATCGAAGCTTCCTTAAATGCCTCTGCAAATTTGTGGCAACCAATGAGAGGAAAGGCGCGTCTACAAATGAATATGTAAATTCCCGCAGTGGCATATTAAGCTAGAAAAGAAATTTGATTACAATGCTAAGAAACTCGCTAAGAAATTACTGTGTACTGTACGTAGTCGTTGTAGTTCTAAAATGAGTTGCGAACTTCGATTCCAGACTTCGTCATGTCATTTGTTCGAACGGCCGATATTTCGAAAATCTGTTGTATTGTAAGTTCTCAGTAAACATTGACTTTCACTTAGTTTTTTTCTCATTTCTTGAATTTTTCATAACACAAGATTCACACATTAATTAGACTATGAAGCTATATTCAAGGATCCCACATGTTATACATCAAAATATTCGTCTTGACGTGTTCTGTCCTAATCTGTAAATTTTGGACGATACATACCTTGTGGGATACCATGTACAAGGCCGTTTGTAAAGCCATTTCATGTAAACATTTGGAGCTACTTAAGCATTGGGAAATCAATTTGAAAAGAAAAAAGATAGTTTAGATTTACGTCCCCGGAAACAAAATGGATCCGAAAATTTAAATTAAAGAAGTAGAATGATCATAAATAAGGAAAAATTTTATATGATTGATGAATTTTCAATAGAAATATTATCAAAGGAATAAATTTTGATCAGTTACATTTCATTTTCTTAAAGAATTAATTGATTTTTTGAAAACAAGTTTATGTTTATTAACTTTGAAAGTCAGAACTTATTTCCGAAAACTTTATTTCTTTTATTTCATAATTTAGTTTACAAAATAGGTTCCTTTGGACTTCCTTGAAACTTCATCTTCCATTGGACTTTTGAAAATGAAAAATACTATCGACTGCATTTCTACCATCGATAAAACTGCATGTCAATCTACCTGACATGCAATGCTAACTTTAGATGCTAAAAAAAATAAATTGTAATGATTATCTGTACATCAGCAGTTCTAAAATTATTTTTAAAGAGCTTTTGTCGTATTTCAAATATAATTAGTAAGCAAAATAGGAATTTTGTTAAATGGAGTATTTTACTACTAAATATTTCGGAATAAACACTATATGTATGACGGCTGAAAGCGGAGTTGCGATTTCTGAACTCTTAAGATATTCTTTTCACATAGAGGCACCTAGTTTCTTCAGTGCCTGTTATAGGAAGCTCTCATTTTTTTTTTCATAAAACAAAATCCACTAAAGGTTTGATTTCAACGCTGAAACACTGCAAAGAGCTAATAAAATCTTAATTGGATTTGGCGTGCATTTTCTTCCAGTTCCGTGATGCCATAAAAGAGACAAAACAATAAATCCTCTAATTAGTAGACATTTCCCGTTTTTCCTCAGTAACAAAGTCAGATTATACAAGTAAGTTATTCGGCTTACCTTAACCTATGCAGCCGAAATTGGGGCCTTACAGCAAAAATACACAAGAACCGAATCCAAATACTGCAAAACAAAGTTCTAAGAACGATAACTAATGCACTTTGGTATGTTCGTAACGATGTCATTCATAATGATCTTAATATTGAGACCTTCATATCCAAACTGAGGCGAGATGTAATGAGCGAGGGTAGAACCTGGGACCTTGTGGTTCGCAGCCCGGTAACAGGATCACAATACAAAGTCAATTGCTCTTGCAGCGTAGTCTTTAACTGGCTTATAAGCTTTCAACACAAAACTATCCAGAAACTTCTTTCCGAAAATGACACATCTCGCCAATCCTACAATTGCACAACCAACTTACTATGTACACTTCAATAACAAATACAAATTCCCTTATGCTACCACTAAATGGTCACTGTCCCTCAAACCACCTTAACGCTCTTGTCTTTTCACCTGGTATTTTTATTCACCCCTTCCTACTCAATCGTTTCATCCCATCTCAACTACTTATATATGTTACAGCCAAAGCCCGAAGTTCGGCCAATTCGCGTTTTGGCCAAGAGGTTTGGCCAAAGTGAGAAGTACTTACAATTAATATTGTATATTCTACTTTGGCTGGCCATTTCGTGAAGTGGCTGGGAATCCTTGACCAAAGCCCAATGTGATAATGGTAGATTGACCATATTTGTTTTAATTAGGCCTTATATTTGCTATTTGCCTTTGCAAAAAATTTCATATTTTTTGAAGCGATATTTTGGGAGACAGTGTGTGATCTGGGATCTCTAACATTAGATCTAATGAGCAGAAAACGACTAAGGATCACCCTTAAAGGTAGTTGACAAATTGAGTACTCAATTTGCCGTTGTATTCATACACGATACGCAAAACATTTGCTCAAAATATAATTCGTCATTTTGAAGGGCACAAATCTCATCTTCTTCACGCTATCACGTTGTTACAGCATATACGTTCACTAAATAATTTCTATTATGGTTTTAATATGAGAATAGAATAACACGAGATCATATTTTTATATATTACAAGCATTTTTAACTCAGAGGTGCCACTTATATTTGAATTCATTTCTGAAATAATTGTACTTAACAAAAACAGTACACAGAAGTACTCATTTTTAAATACTTCATTTTTAACACTGTGTAAAACAATCTGCTACTGATTTCTTTCTTCCTACTTCGGCCGATCGTCCCAAACCATTTCGCGAATTAGCCGGACAATTCGCGTTCTGTCCGATTTCGGACTTTGGCCGTAACATATATACACCTACGTACCATCATCACCTCAATCGGTTCCATTACCAAATCTAAATCGCTTTAAGCTCTTTTCCGCAGGTCACTCCAATCAAGTTCCATGGCCGCGGTGGCCTGGTGGTACGGTCTCGGCTTCGGAACCGGAGGGTTTCAGGTTCGAGACCCGATTTCACCGAAGAAACGTCGTGTAAGGGGGTCAGTTGCACGTTAAATCCGTCCTGACCAAACTTCCTACCGCTGGTGTGGTGTGGAGAGGGGGGTGCCAGCTCAGGTGTCGCCCTCGTCATCTGACAGCGGTTCAAAATTACGAGGTCCGTCCCAAAATAGCCCAAGTGTTGCTTTAAACGGGACGTTAATATAACTAAACCAAACCAATCAAGTTCCATAGTTATTCTCGTACTGAGTAGAAGTGCTCTAGCATTGGCACTCAATAAAACGATCTAATTTCAGTCAGTAGAGAGGAAAAATGAATTTATATCAAATTTTGTGTATAATTATGTTTATTTTTCGATATAATCGTCGTAAAGATTCACGCATTTATTATACGGGAGGGCCAGATTTCTTAACCTTGCCTCAAAGAACATTGCCTTAGCGAAATGAGATGGGTCTGAATGCTCCTCAATTGTCTGGAAGAAGTTCTTTGGATTTTCTTTTGAGAAAGCAATATGGAACAGAAATGTCCATATTACTTTACACTCGAAAGTCGTAATTTTGGCATTCTTGCTGATCAGCCAGGTCATAGCTTGGAATTACAATATTCATTGTCTCTTGGAAGCCATTTGATCAACACATTGAACAAGGTCTTCCTTTACGACAGTTTTGCGCTCTTGTCCACCTTTGTGGAGAACATGGCTTAGAGCCGGGTCATTTTCTTGTCTTCCCTCATTTACAGTCAAGACTTTAAGACTAACAAGCAACTTCAAAGGAACGTTAAAACTTTTCTACATCACTTTCGGAAACATTTTTACTTTTTCATATAAGTTGTATAAAGATAATATGTATACCATATAAGTTGCATATGGTAATTATCAAAGAAATCGAACTCGAGATTTTGACGACCACGTTTTAGACCTCACCAAGTTTTGAAAATAATAATAATAATAATAATAATAATAATAATAATAATATAATAATATAATAAAATAAAACGCATTTTTGAAAATTTTTCATCTATCTGTCTGTGGCAAAGATAACTCAAACACGCTTTGAGCTAGACGGGAAAAATTCGGTATACGATCTTTACACCAAATTTGTAGATTTAAATAAAAAATTTGAGTAAAATCTTTTCAAAGGAGGTGTCTCTATCCGACTGTTCGAATATAAGTTCATCCGTCTGTCTGTGACCAAAATAAAAAACGATTTGATCTACACGGATGAAATTTGGCGTATAGTCTTTACACCAAATTTGTAGATTTCTATCACATTTTGAGCAAAATCAATTTAGAGAATGTTTGTCCGCCTACCTGTTTGAACATAAATTAACACGATAACTGCCAAACAAAGAGAGCTAGATAGATAAGATTCGGTACACAGATTTAACATCCATAGTGTAGACACCTTTTAAATTCAACAACGGATTGACTATCTGTCGGTCTGTAATTTCAGATATATGTAAACGCGATAATTCAAAAATAGTATGGGATTAATTTAAATAACAAATCATTCAAATTTGGTGATGGAATTTGCTACTATAAGTGCAGCTTTGTGTCAAATTTTTGTTTCAATCTGTAAAGAAAAACATGTCCAAAACACAAATTCCATTTTTGGATACTTTTAACTGGATTCCACGGATGAATCGCCAAATAAATCCAGAATAGATTCAGTAAAAATGCTAAAGTCATGTCAAATAATAATAATTCGTAACTATTGTACGCTAATGCCATGTAAGGCGTTATCTGGCTTGAAAGTTTATTTAAGACTAGCCGCCTTTGGCGACCAGCCGGTTCGCCAGTATTACCGCTCGCTACAATTTTCAATTAAATATTTTAAGTAACTGGTCTCTTAAAGGATTCTCAAACAAAACATTTTTAATCTTCAAATTTTGATAGTCATACCAAACTTATATTGTTTAGATCGTTTCGTTCAATTTACTATATATATTTTGCTAATTTGTTGCCATTTCCGGTAAAACTTCAACTTTAGTTAAAAATGTAAATGACGAAATTGCAATTAATATTAAGATATTTTTTAATAAAACCAAGCGTTTTATTTTATTTATCATCTTTATTGTTATTTATTAATTATTATTATTATTGAATATGAGTATTGCAAACAGAATCGCTCGGTATTTAAGTCTTATGTTAACTACAAAATATTTTTCATAGTTTATGTAATATCTCAAACAATAATTCAACAAAAATTTCTGAGATTCAGTATAAAATTCAGTTTTTAGTTTTGCTTTCAAAAGGATTGAAATGAAATCAATAATAATATTTTGTTCCTGCTTATAAATATATTTCAAAAATTATGAAGTCGAAATTTAATGCAGTAAGGTATCATATTCTGATAAATATTCTGGACACACCAAATTTTAAATAAATGAATGAATGCTTCTATTTTCCACGATCAACTAAGACTTATTTATGAAGTTTTAAATGTTAAAAATTTAGAAAAACTCACCATTTTCATAATCTTAGGCCAATTAATCTTGAGAAACCTGCGCGCTTATTGGCGCATTTTCTTTGAAACGATCGATGAAAAATCTAAAATTATCCTTTTTTTATTGAATAGTGATATTCAAATCTTCATAAATCAGTTAGTTTATGTGATTTGAAATTAACTCTTAAAAGTCAGTGATTTAGTTGATTGGAAATTAACTCTATGACCATCATAAAATCTGTGCTTTCTCTTGTGGTGTATGCATTCTCCTTAATATCCGCTCGAATAAAACATCACATACAAAATTACTACTTAGAACAAACACATCAAAAGTAAACATAACATTTCAATAGTTGCCAAAAACAAAAGAGAGAAAAATGCAATTAATAAGCAGACGATATTTAGAAAAGTACAGATATTTAGATTGGAAAATGAAATTATCTGAAATTAAAAACACGCGCAGACGATATTTACAAAAGTAAAAATATTCAAACCTGAGAAGGAAACTATATGAGTTATTCCATCAATAAATGCCATAAGTTTGTTTACATCTTCATTATTTTTTTTTTGTTTCATCTTCATTATTTCATTAGGCAAATGTATTTTTTTTCTGTGTTCGTGAGATTTATATATATATTTCTATATGTTCCATTAACTAACTAAATAATTAGATAAAAAATACAGCTGGCTCGTGATTAATCCTCTGGCACAAGCACGCAGCTTAAGACGAGGCATCATATTGATGAAAGTAGGATCACTATATATCTAAAGATGCAAAATAGCATAAAAAATATATGCAAATGCAAACATAAAAATCAGTGCAACTTTCTAAAAAATAGATTTAGAAACAAAATTCTAATGGTTTTATGAAGAAACTTGTTCAAATATTATTAAAGAAGAAAAATCATAATTTAGCAAAAAATTCTCTTTTAAGTAGTCACTTACTATAAATCAAACGATGTATCAAATTGAATCGCCTTAATTAGTTGAATTTTTTAAGTACTGTATTTCACCATGACAATACTTAGCCGTTAATAACTGCCATAAATTATTGCATTATGCTTGAAATATAAAGATGAAATATTTTCAGATTCCAGTGGATTATAACAATAAAAGACAAGTGCAGAGAACAATACGAGTTCATTATCAAAAGTTATATATAAATATGTTACTTTACGACATAATCGCTGTAGAGATTCAGGCATTTATGATATCGAGATTTCTGCTCCTTTCTTCAAATGAATGGTCTCCCTAAAACTTTCTCACATAATCTATACTTATAATAAAGCTCAATGTGTGTGTGTGTGTGTGTGTGTGTGTTGGCGCTCTACAGACCAGACCATTCAACCTACAGCTACCAAATTTGGCACGTGTATACCTTGGAGGCCGGGAATGTGCACCTGGGGGTTATTTTTTCGAATTTTTAACTAGAATTTTATTTATTTAAAAATTAAGCGAAATTTTGACGTGTTTCTGCTATAACTTCCGAAAATATTACCGCAAAAAAAAATATTTTTACATGAAGTTAAAGATAAAAAATTTATCTTTTAAATGATAC
>JAPMOR010106952.1:0-10221 GCA_026543865.1 Argiope aurantia
ACATCTTGAGGACGTAATTATTTGAACTGCATTTGTGTTACAAAATATTTTCTTGCGTCTTGTTTGCACAATAATAGTATCTTTATAGTTAATATTATTTCTTTAGCATTTGATTGGTAACATAAAAGCACCCAAGGTAGCATATACACTCTCTTTCCTTCAATCTTCAATGAACTTAAATTAATAGTTTAAGTCATATAATTTCCTATTTATATATTTAATAATGATATTAAAGCGATTTCAGTGTAATTAATTCAAGATGTTTACGAGAAATAATAATAAATTTGTTATTAATTTAGTATGTGAAAACCGAATTAATTTCATTAACAAATACTCTTCATTAAGCAACTATTGTTTCGGTTTGAAATTATGAAACTATTTCCCCGAATTTGTTATCATCTGAAGTTTTGAATCATTACAAACGAGTGATATTTATTTTAATAAGATATAGCAATTGTCCATAAACAAATAATGTAAGCAGCAAACATATTATGTCATATTATTGGAGATGAGGTCAATTATTGAGTTCGGCAGAGCGTAAGAATTTTATTCCCGATTTCCAAGACAGCTATTGCGGTTAAAATAGTAAATTAAATTTAAGCAATCTTTGAAAGAATTCTGTTTCAAGAGTGACCAAAAAGTGCCAAGAAGAGATTTCGCCAAATTATAAAAATATACTCAAGTGCTTTATTATTTATTATGAAAAATTTGGAATGTGCGAATCCCATGTTATATAGTTTTGACGATTGAAATCGCCAAACTGGCGAAATCTTTCCTTGGCACCTTTTCTCGCCATTACAATCGATAAGTACGCAATCTTTTATAATATATATTAAGTGTATGCCAGGGATTAATCATTTAAGACGTCACATATACAGATTTTTTGGCAATTAAAATCTGATCGTATCAAGAAAGAAAATCGTACCTCTTTCGAAAACTGCGAGAGAAGTTTTAATGTCTAAATCATTTAGATAATAGATATACACAATTATAAGTTTTCTTATCAGCGCTCCTCATCGATGAGCGTAAAATTAGGGAAAGCTTATGCCTCTTCACAAATGTAAGTTTTGATATGATATTCAATAAGAGTTAAGAATTAGCCAACTGTACTAAAATCGCGATAACCATCCAAAACAATCCGCCAAATTGAATATCGATAAAAGATACAACAAACAGTTGCAACTGCAATAAAAATTGGTATATTTTATGAAAAAATCCCTGGATTAATGAAAATTCGCCGTTTGCGAATACACATTACTGTTGTTCTTTTATGTTTTAGTTTAAATAACACATCAGAATAAAATTTTTCGCAATAGATCGCTCAATGTAATGTTAAGATCGTATTATTTATTTATTAATTGAAATATTTTCCTCGCAATGAATTAATTTTTCTTTAGAATTTAAAGTTTGCATCGAAATCATCATAATAAAAAACGATGATACAGATCGGTTCTGCGGCAACCAAAAAGCACTAAAAAAAATTCATCAAATTATAGAAATATACTTAAAAGCGGTATTATTTATTATAAAAAATTTTGAATTTGTGAATCACAAGCTTTATAGTTTGAAGATTGGAATCGCCAAATTGGCGAAATATTTCCTTGGCGCCATTTAGTCGCCGTTACAACCAACAAATACCGAAAATGAAAATCAAATTCAAATTTAACATTTAGATGAATTAAATCGTTACAGATATAAATTGTAATCTCTTTATTCTTGTGAATATTAGCGCGATCCTAAAATTGTAGAAAAGGTTCCGTAAAATTATAAAATGCACAGCCAAAAAGTTATTTTCGATAATTTTTTCCAAAAATATATGTTTCAAAGTAAAAATTTAATAAGTCATAAATATCTGAAATATGGTATTAGGATATGAAACGAATTGAACCGTCAAGATATTGCTTATAAAAATGCTAAATGAGAATCATTAATATATGAATACGAATAAAAGAACAAAAATAATCGTTATGTTACATGCACAGTTTTATTTTTTAATTGGTGTACATTTTATTCCAAACGTACTTTATAAGGAAAGGTTTAAAAGTTTTGAATTACTTACAGTTTCTTCCTGATCCAACGCAGACCCATTCCAAATTGAATCTGAAAATACACTTAAAACAACTAACAATAATAAATAATAAATAAAAGCAATAAGATCAAACAAGCAAAATAATCAAAAATTATCACTTTTTCACCACAAAATTTGTAGCTTTCTCAGAGCGCACAACACAAGTAGTGAAAATTTTCAAGATGGCGGATTTTATGATTGAAAAGAACTTTCTAGAAGGAAAAACGTCATGTATGACGTCATAATATCATGCGCAAACAATACGAAAATATAGTTTGCTAGATTGATAACCAATAATAATACTATTAACAGTTACAGTTATTTTTACTTTCAAATTTTAAATTAACTGTTGAATATTAACGGATTATTTGTTTCAGTATATTCACATCTTGGTAAAATATAAAATAAGGAAAAAAAAAAAAACAAACAAAAAAAAACAGTTGCAACAAATTAGAAGAAATTATTACTTTTATTTTGTAGAGCGTTATTGGAAGTAAAGCAGAGACTATTTTGAGGTTTTTTCCTCACACTTTCCTTCAATATTCTATATATTCACAAATTCCATACATATACATGATAAATTATTTTTGTTTATGTAACAGAAAAATATATTCACATAGGGAAAAAAAACTTTTCAAACGACATACTCTGACTCGAAAATTCATCACAAAATAAAATGACTATGAAAAGAAAAGTAAAGAAGGAACTGTGAGATTAACCAACATGGTTGTGTCCCTTCTTGTATATACTTTGTGAAGATGTGCTTCTGTTTCTGAAGCATACTTCAGGTATCGTCGATAAAAATTTGCCATGCCAAGGAAAATAAGAATTTCATGCTTGATAAGCGTCCTTTGTAATAGCTTCAGGTAGTGGGCTTGAGAATTTTTCAACGATAAGATATCAAAAATATTCTACTTGTTCAGTTCCAATCACTATTTTTGCTGTATCAATCCTTTAACCAGCCTAAAAAAATCTCTCCAAACGTAGATACTTTTTTAAGCCTTTCTTCAGTAGATTATTCTAAGAACACACCATCCAAGTTGGGAGAAACAAAATCCATTTCTCATAATAAATGCAATATGAAACGTAGAAAGTTGAAAGCAGCATATCTCAGGCCAAAACTCATAAATTTAAATGCATAAAGCCCAAACGTTGTAGTCATTTAGGTTTGTCGCAGGTTACAGTCATTATGAAGGAAATAAAATTCAATAAAGAACTTGAAATAACAAGTCACTAATTATTGGAGTGCAATTAGGCCATCAATTTATTTTATAGTTTGCAGAAAAAATTATTAAAAAAAAACGGTTCCGTCATTTAATTCTGTTCAGTAAATACTTAAAAAACACAGAACCTTGATCAAGTTTATAAATTAATATAAAACTTGCCGTCTAATAATTTTTAAGAAAAAGAAAATAAGGTTTACAGTTAACGATCATCATTTAAGTTACAAATGTGTTCACGAGTAATGAAAATATATATATATATATATATATAATTGCCTTTGCCATAAAATAAAAAATAAAAAAACCTTTTTTAATATAAATAATAACTTTTTATTAGTGTGACACATTTAGTTGCATGGTGGACGTCGCTTGTACTGCGGGAAATTTTATTACTCCTTTGCAATTCTCTATTGTTTTGTAAGTGATTTCATGTTCTTTTAAATCGTATGGATAACTGAAATGGCAATTTTAATGAATGAGACAGAGCTCTGCGTATGTCTGATATACACTGTCAGTGCACAGATGCGAAAATCGACTGTGCTTTGGCACTTGCGCTAGGTGGCGTTTATTTTGTCGAAATAGAGGTGCAAAATTGAAGAAAATGCTCTGAACGGGATTGAAGTCAAGGCATGACCAAGAGCTTCGGAAATGTGCACATCCGATTGATTATTCCCCCTTTGGAGAAGATAAATTGTCCAAAATGGATGCGATCGTGATATTGAAAAATCGGAACTTTTTCATTATAGTCGGGTATATATTTGGATTATACTTATTGCAATGAATCAAGAGGTGAGAAATAGTAAAATAATTATAATATTGGTCTAAAAATAAGAATACTATCAACATATACACTTCTGCTGTACGTCAAAGGCATTTCAAGCCTTCGACGTACACAGTCATGTCTCTGTAGCAACTGAGAATTCGCCTATGTGGATAGAGAATATTTTAAAGCCACTAATTTGCAAAATTAATAATATATTCAATCAACTGATAAAGCTGCACAATTAATTGCGGATGCCTGCAGGCATTTCTTAATCATTTTTTTTGAATGTCTGGACATATGCTGATTATTTTATTTCTAAATCATAAGGAAATCTAGAAGAAACTTTTTAAAATCAATAATAGATTTGATTATAAAAATGAGATTTTTCGCCATTTTTTCTGTAATTCTTACATGCAGATTCATTCGTAAAATATTATTCCAGGGAGATCACAACCAGATAAACTGTATAAACTCGCGTTTTTAGAATTCCAGCTCACTCATTTGAAACGTATGTCGAATTTCACAACATTAATAGATCCATAAGAATTGGTTCTGCACGCGTTTAAGATGATATATATTTGGCACATTTAAATTATTCGAAATTAATTTAGAATTGTCGAAAGCCAAATAAAGTAATATTTATTGAATTATATTATTGATCTCTTACAAAGAATATTAGAAATTTTTCTGAATGAAGATAAAAGACTTTTTCATCACAGAACATGTTTAATTACGAGTTCCTACATACACATTGAAGTTGCTAGACTAAATGACGAGCGGTGACTGTGTAGTTGTTGTTCCATTCCGAAATGGATCACGTGCGCCGTTTAAAACAATGTGCAAGTAAACGATATTGGATTCTGAGCATGTGTGAATTATGGCTTCAAAAATGCTATAGCACGGGGCCTGCTTTGCGACGGGATGGTTAGTTGGTTAATTTTGACGGCATAAAAGCCTGATTAGACTAAGATGCTCCAAACATACGCTAAAAATAGATGACGATGACACATTAAAAGTTTAGTATAGGAAATATAAAACGCAGTGTAAAAATTGGGGAAAGAAATATATAAGAGCAACATTCATAAATAAGAATGCCTTGAAAATTAAGACGCTAGAAAAATCTTTTCGGCTGGCCTCAGAATCTCAAAAGGATCTGATGAACAGAACATTTATCAACAATTAGATTTGAGAAAAAGTAAAGAAAACTGACTGTCGTAAATTACTGACGTATAAAAAGCAGTTGCATTCTCCCAGTCAAATGTTTATATGCATATTATATATGCACTCCGGTATGTAGGTATTATATATTGCAGTATATCATCCATTTTCTTTTTCAGTTTTGCGTAATTTCTAAATATGCCTTTGAAAAAGTAGAATTATATCATTATTACTCGAAAGCAACTTGGCAAATCAATATATTTGCTTAGTATTAATTCTCTCGATTTTTTTCAATAAGGAAAAATAAACTTACTTAGTGAGTTAAAGAAGTACTTTATTTCTATAGAAATTTTCGATAAAATAAACCTAAACATGTCTTTAAAAAATTTAACTAAAATAAGAAATTTTATCAAACATTACGACCTTATTAAAAGTTCAAATACTTTAGAGAAATTATGATTGATAAAAAAAAGATTATACAATAAGAATACATCTTTATTTTTGCCACTTTTCTTTAAAGAATTGAGCTTTTGCTACACTTTTTAAACTGTTCTTTGTTAATGCAAGTACTTGGATAAATTATGCCTATGTAAATTTCAAGTGAAAGAAAATTAAATTTATAAAAAAACGACAGATTTGTTAAAGTTGGTTCCGATATAAACGCCTTTGTACTAAAACGCTATCGTAATGTAGAGATTGGTGTAGGTATTAAACAAAATGAAGATTTACGACAAAGGAGAAATTTTCCAAGATTAATTTTAGAAATAGTATAATTATATATAATTCTACCATTACAGTAATTCCGAGGTAGAATGAACTTTAAAACAAGAACAATTGAATAAGAAAATTAAAGCCAATAGATTTTATGCAAATATAAATTTATCCTAAAATCATTAATACTGTGGGTACATTGATATTATCCCATTTATCTGTCAACGGTCCCGAAAATCACCAATCCTTTCTCTACCTTTTGGCGATAATATCGGGTTTGGATAAAATTGGTCCCAAAATACCATACTCTGCGTTTTCCGTAAAGGGATTTTATATATACACCTTAAATATGATGAATTATATAAATGTAGGGGCAATTTATATTCCAGTAAATGGTTTATATGCATTGTTTTTATAAATGATAATGTTTACAACTTAAAAAAAACCCTAGAAGTAAAAATAAAATCTTTATTTACATATCTGTATTACCAACTGAATCGCAGTTTATAAGATCAGTACAACAGTCAAAAAGATTCACATGATATTAGAATGAATTGCAGCTGTCAAAATAGATGCAAAATCCGCTTTTCTGTTTTTCTTCTGAAATTATTCCATAAAACAATTTGAGTACTTAGAACATAATTTGAATTTCTATTAATATGTTTTAAGTTTTAATTTATAATTTGTTATTGTGAATAGTATGGTATATTGAAATCAATTTTTTTCAAATTTACTATTAAATGGTGCTCTTGGATTGGTTATACAAAATTTATATTGATTAAAGGTTTGTTCTGAGAATATTAAAATAGATAATCAGAGAGAAAAGACAACTTCGCAAAGTTTCGAAATGCTCGAGCATTCAGAAAGGAAAATAAACTATTCACAAAATTCAGTCTATACAAACATTACAAAAGTAAATATAAGCAATTAAATTCAAACACTTGTTGAACTAATACATCTACTTAAAAATATGAATGAGTTCCGGGTTTATAGCACAAAAGAAATGTTTGGCTATACTGTGCCAAGCCGATGGTAAAAAGGAGACAAAGAAGTAAAAAAATAGTTTTTAAAATAAAGTACATATACATTATACATTTAAGGCATTATTTTCGAAAATCAAAGTTATTTCATTCAAAGGAAAAAAAAATTCACAAGAAACATAAATTTCGCGAAAGTCAATGATTCGAGTGCGTGAATGGGAGGTGTATTGGCACAAAAACCATTTTTGATTATACTTCGAAAAGCGTACGATGTATTTGAAACATAGGATATGGTGCATAAAAGTATGAAATTAAAATCCAATATATAAGTACATACAAGATTGATTCTATGACAATAAAATAGTGAAATTTTTTTAAATGTTCAGGAATATAAAATGCACAATACATATGTTAAATAAACATCATCATAAAAGCCAACAAAAGGCAAAAGAATGTTCACTAGAAAAAGGTCAATGCATCAAAATAATAGCTAATTCTGAACTAAGTATGACCTTTTTTTCTGATGTCGCTGTTTCATAAACTTCGATTTAAAAGCATTATAAAATTTTCAATTAGCGATTATTCGATTGATAGACGGCAGAGTTCGATGGTGGTCGTCTATTGAGTCTTTTTCTATAGATTCTTCTGGACCGTAATCATAATATTGCTCGGATTCTCCTGTATAAATATATCGTTTTGCATTTTTGCATCCGTATATTTGAATCATTCTATGAGATAGATAGCCAATGGATTTGCATATTTTACTGACAACGTAAAAGCAATGGAAACTTTTAAAGCGTTCTTAAAAGGCTTCGACTTGTCGTCGACTTACAGATGTTCGTGCTACTGTGGGGCAATAAAGGACGCCAAACATCTGATATTTGAATGCCCCAAATTTATTCCTGGAAGACCTAACCTCAGGAACTGCCTTCTAAAGAACAATATAGCTTGGGCTCCTCATTTATCTGCCTTTGTACATGTCAAATCATCTGTCATTTCCTTTTGTATATATATCAACGGGTGTTTTCCCCTATGATTTAGATTTAATATCTATCTGCTTGCCTGCGTATATTTGCATATATACTTTTATGCTTTTTGTATTTGTATTTTCAACATTTTATTTTTATTTGATCCTATTTCTCCAAATGTATTATATCATTTACTGTATAATTCCGATAGTATGTGAGCAATTTTGTTTAATTTCTTCTCTGTATTTGTGTAATTTCTTGTTGCCTCCATTTATCTTTCCATCTCTGCCTGCATCCTTTATATTTGAAATTTCCTCCTTTGTCATTTGTGTACTGACTTACATTTGTAATCCTTGTGGTATACTGGTTGGCACACAAGGAATCTATACATCGAGAATTAGAAAAAAAACAAAAAACTAAAAGCCATACTTCTAAGATTTTACATTAACTTTTTAGAACAACCAACTCGTCAAAAAATTGAGTTTGAATTTTTTTTTATGTCTTCATGTCGTATAATGGATAGGAAAAAATAAATAAAATATTATTGAAATTGAGTAGCCTCTTGAGTAGTATTTATTGAGTAGCCTCTTAGCCACTACTGACATAAGACAGAGCGTTGTCCGAGGAACACCACGAGGAGGTGGGCTACCATCGTTCCTCGCCCCCCTCCCGTTTTCGAACCCCGCAGAAGAAATTTGGTAACCGATTATAATTTTGTTATTTAATGTCATCTAACGTTGTCATATAAACGTTGTTCCACAATCTTAAATGTTATTACAGTAGCCGTTTGTTTTTTAAGAACAAAGGGTTATGAAAAAATATTTTTTTTTTCTCTTCTCGAATTTAATTTTTATCAAGTTATGTTTGTAAATAACCATTATATTGGTACATAAAATGGTAAACAGTTTTAAGGTGAAATCTTTTCTCTGTTGACGAATTAACGCTAATATCTTAGTACAAATACGCGTTTTTTGTTAACTCTGTATTTTTGTAAAAAGTAAAGTTTTTCAATAAATAATAAATATATTGATCTGAAATTTTTTTATCAAGTATTTATTTCTGATTTGTACTTACTTTTATAAACAAACTGAAAAAGATTAAAAATGATTTTATCAAACTATTTATTCTAGAATTTGCGCATCTTTTCTATAAGCTACCTTAACATTTGTCAAATGTACGTAAAACTTTTATTGATAATTGTTGCTTTCCTATTTGATTCTTTCCTCTTATATTAATTCCCTTTCATTTAAGCCCTAAAAACCGGTAGGGAAACTTTTGAAAAGTCAACCGCCGTTATGCGGGAGCAAATATAGTCAACGATTTTGGAAGGCTAAATTGAGAAATAAAACGAGCAGAATTTCAGCTCTATGTCGATTCAGCTATTTTTCGATGTTTTGATATTTTTTATGCCATTCGACTACATTGATACACAAACTTTAAAGCGAAAAATAAATAGTTAATTTGAAATATGTATTTAGATTAATAATATTCATTTCAAAAAAAGTCATGCTTTCTACAATATAAAATACCTAATTATTTTGCATGTGGTTTTTCCTGAAATTACGTAAGGATTTTCATAACTATCTTCAATAAATAAAGTCGACAAATTGATAGAAAAATCAATTATATATTATAAAACTTTTTGGTATAATATCTGCTCAATGTAATTCTTAATAAAGGATTGACTTAAAAATATCAAACCGAATTTTGAATGAACAGAGTGGATTTAGATCAAACAATATTATCATTTAAAAGATGATTTTAACTATAGAATGGCAAAATAACTATTTCCTGGATTTATTAGAAATTAAATTATACAGAAGTTTGGTTCATTATATTTACTTTGGATGATAACTTTTAAATGACACTCTTCCAACAAATTTAGTATTTTCGAGAATTTTAAAGGAAAAAAAATGCTCTGATCTAACTAATGCTGGATACCAAGTTTCTTCTGCAAATAGCTTACTGGTGTTTTGGAATTTTTTGTAAGAAATCTTCTGAAAGGGATTTTAAATTTTGAAAATATGAAACCACACTTCAAAAGCAACTTTTAAAATCAACCCTATTCAAGAAGTGCATTCAAAATCCTTGCAAACACGTTCCCCGGTTTTTTTTTGTGGTGTGAGTAGGATCATTTATTTTAATTGTGAGGATATTAATATTGATGGTATTCTAGTTTTGCCAGATTTTTGCAGGGTCCAGTGCAATGAGGTTCGGGGATTTGGAAGTGGCAAGGCTGCAAAGATGGAAAGTTGCAAACGGCATTATAGACAGAGCTGTTAAGCAGAGAACTGGAGTGCAATGATGGTAAGTTGCAGATGGCATTATCGGCAGAGATGTGGAGCAGAGA
>JAPMOR010106955.1:0-17591 GCA_026543865.1 Argiope aurantia
ATTATATAAACACGGTATATTTCAAATTTCATTAAATTTGAACCAGTAGTTTAAGAATTATAACTAGTCAAAGTTTGTGAATTTTGTCACTGATTGACTGACTGACCGATCATCAAAACTCTAAGGCACTTCTAGCAGGCATAGAAGCTTTAAATTTAGAATACAATTAGTGCTTAGTGTATAAATCAAGGAAAAACTAAAATATCCGTGAAATAATGGACGGATCGATGAATTTCTCGAAGGTTCGAACATTATCCATTTTGTCGGCAAATTCTTCGCCAAGTCGCCAAATGGTCGCCAAGTTTGTCACCAAGCACTGGGATCACTGGCTCGGCATCCGATAGCATCCAATACATATTGATGTAAAACGTTCTTTCTTATGATG
The DNA here is from genome assembly GCA_026543865.1 of Argiope aurantia. Taxonomy (NCBI): domain Eukaryota; kingdom Metazoa; phylum Arthropoda; class Arachnida; order Araneae; family Araneidae; genus Argiope; species Argiope aurantia. The sequence continues at coordinate 386 of JAPMOR010106955.1, forward strand.
ACACTATTCGGGCCGGGAAGCAAAATTACAGGTTTGTAACAATATCTAATTTGAAATAATTCGATTTGAAGCTGTGGAAGTTGCAAACGCAATGGGTGACTTTCAGAGAATCAATCTGGTAGAAGAAGAGCAAACTGATCTTCAAAGTATGATCGCAAAACTTAATGCCGATCAAAAAGAGTCTTCGATATGATTACAAATAAAATGCACACAGCTGATAATAACGATGACGTTTTACTCTGTTTTGTGAGTGGAACTGATGGCACTGGAAAGAGCTGTTTAATAAAAACTCTGAAAGTTTGGGTTAAGACGTATTTAAACAAAAAAGTGGCAGTTAGGGCTCCAACAGGAATAGCCGCATTCAATATGAATGGATTGACTATATATAGACTATTGCAGCTGCCTGTAGAACACAAGCAAACACCGAAGTACAAGCCACTTTCTGATGAAGTGTTCCGAGATCAGATTTGAAAGAAGTAGTGTTGTTTATCAGAGACGAAATGTCGATGATATTCAATGTTACTTTAACATATATTCATTTACGCTTACCTGAAATATTTGACACAAGCGACGATCAGAATGGGTGGTTTGGAAAAAACATCTTGTAGTTTTCGAAGATCTCTTACAGCTTCAGACGGTAAGAGAAAAGTTACCTTTTGAAAAACTATCAACTGCTGAAATTAACAAGTTGTTAGGTTCCCTCAGTATACCGAATTTGTGGATTGAACTGTTCATATACGATGAACTTACAATTAACATGCGACAGCTCAATGATTCTGACTTTGTTGAAATGCTAAATAGAATAAGATTAGGTGTGACTACGCAAAAAGACCACGACTTACTCTCGACTAGATTAATAACTCTCAAATCTAATTCAAATGAAAACATATTAATTGAAATAATTGAACATCTCTCGAATCTTCCTGTTGATACCATTTGATTATTACCTACAAAAACATGTCAACAATTAAATACTGCAATGCTTAAATCTCTTCAACATCCCAAAATAAAATTTACAGCTGTATATAACATAGATTGCCTTAGATACCTAATAAAATGAGCTCGTGAATGCATAAAAAAATATGAAGACGATGCTTTTATGACTGCAGGGCTGGAAGAGAAAATAATTGTAAAAATAGGAGTAAAAGTCATGTTAAGTCGAAATATTGACGTGAGTCTTGGTTTAGTTAATGGTTCTATCGGTATAGTGCAAAGAGTAAAGGTTGATCCGGAAAATGCAAAAATAATTAATAAAATATACTTTACATTTAATAAAGAACATATTTATGAGCTTAGTCCTTTCAAAACTAAATTTGAAATTATTAATTGATCTTATGTTCATCGCGAACAGTTTCCCATATGTATAGCCTATACTATATCTAAACAAAAAAGTCAGGGCATAAGTCTAAATAATGAACTGATGGATATCGGTTCTGTGGTATTCAAATCTGGTCAAGCTTACGTGGCACTTTCGAGAGTTACAAGTCTGGACGGCTTACATCTAATAAATGTCGACTTTGGAAATATTAAAGTTCAGGAATCCTCAATTTGTGAATACAACAGACTAAGAAGCATTTACCGTCCAGACGTTAAAAATTGTAACATCAAAGCTTACGAGAAAAACCCATAGAGACAGGGAGTGGGCTTTAAGAAAACTGTAGCTGAAGCTCAAGAAGTAGTACCTGAAAAGAAAAGTCAACCATCTAACTCTCCGACCCGTCCGAAGGCACACGGATAAAATTACTGAATAACCGGACCGCCGCAACAGCAATTGGTGGGAACTGTGGTTGAGTCCTAAGGGCCATCACCGGCCACGGTACAACCCTTTCCGAAGGAAGTACGTCCCGTCATCGATGGGAGGAGTCAGATCCCCCACCTATTAGTGTTCCTTCCGGGTGGCGAGAACCAACCCCATGCCGGAAGCATCTCATCCTCATTTTGAGGTGCCCCCCGGGGGTTTACAGGAAAAGAAAAAGAGAAAGACTACATACAAAAATGACTATCTACAAAAAGAAATGAGATGCCATCAAAAACATAACTTGTAAAAAAACCAAGTCTAGCAACTCAGTCCTATCGTAAAAAGTTGTGAGATCCATGTAATACCAAGTCGGTCAATTTATTCAGTCCCTACTTAAGGGTCCTTCTGTCTTAAGTTATTACGTAATTAGCTAACCTAACAACATCTTATAGTGACCATATCAATATTAAAAATCTTTTACGGTTTAAATAAATATATTGACTTGGCAATCGCACTAAACAATCTAATTTAATATAATATGTTAATGTAATCTAATTTAATGTAAAGATACATTGTGTTTTCATGCGATGGCCAAGTCAAACACAGTAAAAACATTTTTGATGTAAATTAATGATTGGTTTCTTGTGTATTCTTTTCTGAATAAAGAAATAGTACATTTGTGGTAAACTGGTGATTGGTTGTAATTTATTGCTTTATAAAACGGAAAAATAACACTTTTGTTGGAAATTGGAGTTTAGTTCTCATTTATTATCTTCAAAACCCCAAAATAATAATTCTATTGTAAACTGGGGATTGTTTCGATTTATTGATTTCTGAAAAACAGAAAAAAAAAACCTTTGTCGTAAAGTTGTTCTTATTTATTGTATTCTGAAATATATAAAAATAACTTTTGTTACTTTGTTTTTATTTATTATATCCTAAAACACAGAAATAGCATTTTCGGAGTAAATGAGTAATTAACATTTATTTATTTTATATTTCAAGTGGGTTCAATTTTTATATTTATATTCAAAGTTTGTTCTTTTTATTTATTGTATTCTGAAATATAAAAATAATTTTTGTTAATTAGTTGCTATTTATTGTAATCTAATATTTTTGTTGTAAATTAGTAATTCATACTTTTTTTATTTCATATTTCATTCTGTAGTAAATTTGGGTTCTATTTATTTTCTGTATTCTGACATATAAAAATAATTGTTATTAATTAGTTCTTATTTATTGTATTCTAAAATACAAAAATAACATTTTTGTTGTAAAGCGGTAATTAATATATATTTATTTTTTTTATTCATTTTCTGTTTTTAGGAGAAAAACCTGCTGCTATGCAACATGGAAGGAAAAATGAAGGATTTGCAACCAAAGCTTCTGTCGCAATCATTGCCCTGTTGAGCTTTGTATTCCTGATCTAAAAGTTTGGCTGAACTGAATGTAATAGCCAATAAATATCCCCAAGGGATATGATTTAAAGAAACACTGGAAGACTTTCAGTTGGCGTCCCAGCCAGCAAATGTGACGACATTGGTGTGAAAACCAAGTAACGCCACTCTTCAGTATTATGTTCTTCTTAATTTCTCTGTTAAACAGACTGACTAGATGTCATCCGTCTCCTGTGTTCGCCACTTCAGTTTTCTTCTGTGATGAAAACCGCTTCATCAATGTCCTACTGTGTCGGTGTTAATGTAAAGGAAATTTGCGAAAATGTATGCCGCAAATTTCTCTGCTTTATGGTGTATTTTAACAGAACACTCACAAACTCTGTATGAACGTAATTCTTTTCAGAAGATCTTTATTTTATAAGCGTTTAAAAAAAAAGGCGATGGTAATCCGTCGTTCGTCATTATTTATATCGAGCATTTGTACAATTTCGCATGAACATGTTACGGATTTGATTTCGAACATGGGTGCTCAATGCTAGTCACGATGAAGGATATAGTCACTTTTTTATTTTGTATTTCAGGTTTTGTTTCGACCCCTTCGCTCCTGAGACTGTTTCTAAAAAAATTTCAATTCTTTTTGCAATACTGCGGTTTCAAACCCCAAAAATACCCCGAATATGGAAACGTATGCTACTGGGAAGCAGACCATCTTGCAGAAAGATATTAAAACTAAACCATCAACCTGGTAACATAGAACTAAAAAAAATCCCAAATGATCAAACGCAACATTTTTTTTTTATTTCATATGCCAAGTTTAGGTTAATACAATATCCAAATAACAGCAAAGATGAAGCCAAATGGCAAAGAAGGAAAGCAACCCATACTACCGGATAACACTGAAGAGAACAATAGAAAATAAAATATTGAGATAATTTTAATGTAATCAATCATGTTGAAGTCCTTATAAGGTTGATATTCTATTCAAGCTGAAACCAAACAGGAAGAGATGAACTTCTACGAAGCAGCTCATTCGTAGAGAAACTAAAGATGAGAGCAAGACACCAAAGAGCGAAGCAGAGGATTGATAGATGGATCATTTATTCTAATGTCCTGTGGAATATGAATCATTCGAACTCCAAACCAAACAACCAAACGAGAGATCAACTTTGAGCCGCTCAACTGCCAAAGAAGCTTCAATATCAGCTTACTTTCTTGTCCACTTCTGTGAGGAAAAGGAACCAATTAAGCCAAAAAGAATATTTTAAAAAATGTAAAAGCATACAGCACCTATTTAGATAAAAAAAATGTAATAATAATAAGCGTATAGAATCATATTGAAATCAAATAGAACGGAAATCAGATAAATAGAATCTTATTGAAGTCAAACTACACTTTCCTCTACGTATCAGGAAATAAAAGGAAGTAATATATTTGGAAAATAAGCATCATGAAAAAAAGTGCTAAAAATATGAAAATACATGAAGTATCTAGTAAAGAAAGCAATAAAAGTAAATAAATAAAATTATATTCATGTCAATTAGGAAATAGAAATAAAATAAATAGAATAGAATTGAGGTCAAATTTTACAGGAACGCAAGTATATCGTTGCCCACAGCAGAGCTGATTATAAAAATGACAGATTTCTTAGCATTGTTCTGAAAAACATTTTTTTTTTCTGAGGTGAAAACTTAAAACTTAAAGCAAGCGATTCAGATCATTCGTACAAAATTAATTGCAAATACGCTTTGCATTCGCTCGTTTTTTTAAGTATTCATTCATTTTTTTCTCCTCAAAAATATATGTAATTCACTTGTAAAGAAAAATCAAAAAGATAATATAATTTTGAAAAAAGCCAAAATAATAATCTGGATATAAGAAATAATTAGCATTTAATCTTAAATTTGAAAAAAAAAATATTAGCTTAAATTTCTCCTTAAGGACTATCTTCGATGATAAATTTAAAAGACTAGCCTAGTTTCAAAGAATAAGCTTAAATAACAAAATTGCATCAGATGCATCATTAAGAATAAGCTCAATTTCTAGAAATTTATTTGACAGAAAAATTGTGCTTATTTCTAAATGAGTGGCATAGTTTACTTTATTAAAATCCGTTTTTATGGAGAAATAATTAATAAAAGGATTATGGTAACATATTTCACACATATAAATTTGTGTTGATTTCCATTTTTTAAAAATTATTTTGATTTATAAGTATATTAAATGCTATAAAAATTTCCAAAGCAGGTAATAAAATTAAAAATAGAATATTATAATGGGTATTAAGGGACATAAATTTTCAAATCCTATTTTATTCTGCTGTGAGAAGACCTAAAATTTGCCATCAAGATTTGACATTGATGTAAAAGAAATCAAACAACCTGCTAATAATCTAGTATAAATGCCTAAAACTGAATAAGAACAGAAAAAAAAGAATAGAAAATGGAATGATGTTCAGAGTCTAAAGCCCAAGACATTGAAATACAGGTGCTAAATCCATTTGATCAAGATTCCGCAAGTCTCGTAGACACAAATGATGACCTTTTTAATGATTCAAGTTTTTAATGGAAATTATCATATTTTTAATTTATATTTGTAAAAATAAAAGCAATATTAATTCAGTAAACTTCACCCATATAGACTAAAACTGAAAATATGTTCTAAATAGAGGTATAATATAAAACAATTTACTTACAAAAAAAAGTAAATTGTACTAACTCAGTCAATTGACTACTAACCTCAAAGATGCCAGAAGCCCTTTTTTGCCAAACATGAGACAAGATTTTATTCGCCAATAGCATTGTTATCTTTTTTTTTTCCTTTTATTAATTCGATATTCACAATTCCTTTGTTCAGAACTTAAAGGCATTGTTGAAAAAATTATAGCTTACTCAACGTTTAGAGTAAATCATAAATGGTCACACAAATGGAGAAAACTCTTAATTTAATTTTCTTATTCAGGAAGCTGAACCAGTTGAAAAAGGATGCCACTAGGGAAGAAAAAATAATTGAGATTATTGCGCTGCCTAGAGATGATACTCCTCACCATATACAGTGCAAACCCACAATCCGCCTACCTACCCAAGTTGAGTGTAAGGCAATAAATGGCGAACTGGGGAGGACAAGCAACCCCCAGCAGCCAGAAGGCTCGCCGGATAGCCAAGACGCCGAGCATATTTATTTAAAAACCAAGAACTGTTACATGCATTGCCCTTGAAACATGAGCAGTACTTAATTACAAGGATAAAAGGCATAAAAATAAAACTGTATGTCACCATATACAGTATAATTTTAACACATGCACAAAACGCAGATAGTCCATGTCACTGTGGCAAATCTTATCAAGAAAATAAAAAGGACAGGTTCATTCGCCGATGCAATTAGATCTGCTGCCGTTCTTGGTCTTTGGATATTTTTTGCCTCAATGTCATGTGTTATTCCTGTTTCGTGCAAAACGCTGATAACACTCAGTATAGGATATAACTCCTATACAGCAGAATAATATCTATAAGTTATTTTATTTCAAGTGCGACTCTTTGCGACTGATTCACCTTCCTAAAAATAAAATAAAAATTAGCTATAGCTTTTGACATTTGTGTGGCGACTTAAGACTCATCCAGTATTAAATCATTATCGGATGTTATTATTATTATACGCGAAAAAAATTTTCAATGCTTGCGTTTGCGAATAAAATGAAATATTTAGGAGCGAAGGGGTGAGTTGTGCATCGGTGCGCATCTGAAAGTATGTTTTTAAGGAGATAAATGAGCTTACTCAATTTGTATTCTTCATGTGTAGGTGAACTAGAGTTCATTACATTCAAACAGAGCTTCACAAGACAAGTACAAGTGGATACGGGAACTCGTGAATTCTGTTTGGAACCATTCTGAAAGAAAATCATTATCAGAAGTAAAAATGTAAAATACAAAACACTTTGGTCTCTCAGAGTCTTGCTGATGACCCCTCATCAGTACACGATGTTTGAAAATAAACGTTTTTACGCTTCTTTTTTTTTAAATAATATAAATAAAACATTATATTATATTCGTCGAAATTCTTAATATTATCTTTTAGAATTTAACAAAAGTTGATTGGAATCTACTTTAATGTACTCCTCGAATTATCGCCAATTTGGTAAGCCACATAAACAAGATAAGTAATTTTTCTAGAAACCCTCTTACTGATTTGACGATTAAAGTTTTGATTTGTTGAGTTGTAAGCCTGTTATTTTAGGGACTTGGCATTCTTGGCATACTTACCAATGTAATGAGGCACATTAAAATAGATTTCAAGTCAAGAGTTTTAATTTATTGGATATCACAAGTTAAATCAAAATGCTAATTTTGCTGTTAATATCTAAAACAAAAGCATTTGAAATGCATCATAACATGATTTATTTTTCACATTTTATTTTAATAATGAATAGCAAGCTTATATTCATAAGTTTTAAAATTTAATTATAGTTTTATTTTAAATAAAACTTAATATAATTTTATACTGCAACAATAATTTACCAGCGGTAAATAACATATTTTTAAATTATATTGATAAAAGTGTAAGTAATATTCATTCAGTATAATCCTTGTATTTTCAGGCATTATGAAGCATTTTCTATATAATTTGACAAACACTTATAATAATTTAATTTCAGATAAATATCGTTATTCAATAGTTATGATTTCTTCTCCATTTTTAACATCAATATAAATAGGAATAAACAAACTTTGAGTACAATAGCTTTATTTTACTTTACATATATTATTTTTTATATATATTTGCCATTAAAATAATTATGCTTCAACATCTTATATATTCATTTTGTTTATTAAATTATGCATTTATAAATTATTTTTAATATTATTTCCTTATGAGTGATTGTATGGTATATTCATTTTCTATTAGGACAAAAAGAATATTTCTGTAAAGAATATTTTAGTAAAAGAATTATTTTTTCTTGAACCTTCATTTTCAGTAACACATATTTTGGCTGATTATTTTTCATTCTTATATCTCCAAGTAAGCACAGAAATAGACTCTCAGATTCTTTCAAAATGCAAGAGCACAGAACTGACCAATCAATGTAATTGTTTCTTAATCATTTACAGTTTAGTTTTATGTGAGTGATCAGTTTCTAATTCTGATATTTTTAGTTTGTCAGTGTGAATTATCCGTTATTAAATTTGCATTTATTGTTTGTCCTTTTATTTTGTATATTACTTTATTTGCTTTTATCCACCGCTATATTTTGAATCTTTTTGTTGTTCACTTTATATATGTTTCCATGTTCATTCTCTTAATTTCATTTCCGTTCGCTTTTTTATTCTGTATAACTCTTACTTGCTAGTTTTAAAATTTTTTATTTGCAATTTTTTTTTTTAATTTTATTTCAGCTTTACATTTTATCAATAAAAATAACTTCATATTTACTTTTGAATAATAACCATCAACTGAAATAAAGCTCGATAAAAAATTGCAGATGAACTAACAATCTGCAAAATTACATTAATTTAGAGCGTCATGTCTATTACTGCATTCGAATGTAACATATTCATTCTGCCACGCCATTTTAGTAATTTTTATTGTTTAAATAATTTAATTTCTACATTTCTTTTTGTTTATATGATATATTTTTCATCCAAGAGAAAAAGAGGTAACATTCACTTTTGGTTAATACTCATTTATTGAAATAAATCTTCATAATATTGTAGATATACTAACATCTGCAAAACTACATTAATTTAGAGCCACAGTTTTCATTTTTGATTTGTGACTATTGCATACACAACAATACCATCTTTTACATCATTTATCAATTTATTTTAATAAAAAAACTGACGATTAATGTAATGGTCGTGATATTTGTTGTTGTATCTAAATATTGTGAATATTGTTAATCACTATTGGAAGTTTAACTGTTTGTAAATATATACATGCTTTAAACGAGAGTTTCATTGGTTGGAATTTCAGAGGATGCTTTTCCATAATGAGAAAGCTGTATATTTAAGTTACAAGATATTTACTTGTTTCTGAAATGCAAACAATGGCATGATAATACCGTGCATTGAATTATGCGGTATAATTGGAGGTCTGGAGTACTAAAATGTAGTTTGATCTTAAGGAATAAATTTATACTTGTGTGGACAATATTATTTATTTCAAATATTCAAAAAGTTATACATTATTTAACATCACATTCGTATATACATTAGCATTTTAATCCTTTCTCGTGAGGAATACTAAATTTTGTGAAATCACAGGACAATAACAGAATGATCTGAATTGGATAGTGGTTAGTGGTTAATGAATTTGGAAACAATCAATTCATTAGAAAATCTTCAGATACTATTCCGTAAACATGCAAACAAAAACAATAATTATGCTTATTTTAAGTAAATATGCATTTTAATTTATATTCAAGAAAGATTAAGTCATAAAAGATGTTAAAAACATGCAATTTTAAATATCTTATACAAAATATTATTTTAAATAAAATCTAATATATGTAAAATTAACATCTAATTCTAATAAAAAATATCCCAACTAAATGTAAAAATACTTAATAAAAATGCATTATAAAAATATTTTTTTCCGAATTCTTACTAACAAACTAATACGGTAAAAAAATTACTATAATTATCATATTTAGAATATTTATAAAATTTAAAATTTTAATTAAAGACCATAAAGTTTGAAAATATCACATTATTTCGAATGAATTCGATGCAAATAGGTAGCAATGTATGTTTGCTGAACACATAAAGAGGTGTTACAAATTTTAAAGATATCCAATGTTTCCTGGATAGTGTTGCACTTTTTACATGCAGAAATCAGAACTTTTGGTAGAAAAACAATGTCTCTACATAGTATACAATCGGAATTCCGTTTTGACATATATTTGAATCTTATTCTAAATTACGAATTAAATACTTACCTATTAAAATTGTGCATACAATTATTTTCATACTCTCTTAATATTTATTTGAATTTGCACTATACTGTGAATTCAAAATATATAGAGAAGTACATAATATAATAATATATAATATAATATAAAACGAAGTATATAACAAAATATATAAAAAAAATTTAACTGAATTTGAGGAGAAATTTTTAGCCATCATATGAGCAGGTTTATAAAAACTTAAGTAATTAAAGAGTTAAAGAATTATCAATAAAAAAATAGTTATCTTCCGTTGTTGCCAGCAGATAAAATATTTCATTTTTAATTTCATTCGATATATAAAATCATCTAAAAAATTTAAAATTTTATTTCTTTTATTAAAATGCGATATTAACTGTACCGAATTTTGTTTAAACTCCCAGTGAAGAATTAAAGAATTCATTAAAAGTGTTATTATTATTATTATTGCTTGTGACAACTCTCAATCTAATATATAAAACCACTTAGAATATCCTAATTGTTTTATTCAAAAACAAATCTATATATTAGGTAATCTTTTCCGTGAATAAAGCAATGTTTTATTAAATAAAAAAATTAAGTATTTTTTTAACTATTTAAAATCTTTATTAGAGCGTGGCTAATGTTTCTTACAATTTCTAAGCAAAATTAGAATAACATTTGTTATTATTTATACAATATATAAATTGCTAAAGAATCTCATCATTTATTAATATCTATATATTTGAACTAATCTAGAACACTAAAGAACCAATTGATCATTCACAGATGTATCACTAATTTCGATGCTTTTTACTTCATATGAAAACTTATGGTCCAGACACATCTTACAGCCTGTGTCCAGAATCCAAAGGTTAGAATCATAGTTACTTTCCAAAGTTTTGAGTTAAATTAAAGATTGGTGGAGCCTCCAGACTTAACAATTGGACGAATTTCGTTTATTTATCGACATTGATAATAAAACATAAAAAGTGTCTGTGCTTAATGTTTAGGTTAAAATAATACTTTCCTCGGTTTTGAGAAGATTTAGCTCAACGAAATGAGGTAGCATTACTGGATCAATGCTATCAATACGCTTAGTGAACAGATGAACACTCAATATGGCTTGTAGAATTAGAAAAGTATTCATTAATTTATAATGATTTCATAAAATTCTAACATTTACAATTTAGTGAATTAAATATATCTTCCCACAAAAAAATCCCGGAAATCACTTTTGTTGATTTACTAATTTTATATTAAATATCCAGAAAACCACCTTTGTTGCTAAAGTTTTCCTTTCAAATAAATCCTTCACATTGTTTATCGTAGAATATAAATTCAAATCTATTTCTTTCAGCTGTATTTTTGCGAAACCATTTATCATTTAAATGTATGCAAAGTAATTATGTGACGTTAATAAAGTATTCTTATCTACCACTACGTAGAAATCTCTGAGAACATCTAAGAAATAGAAAAAAACCCTGTAAACACATTAACGAGGAATTCATAATTTACTTCACAGTTGCTTTCTTTTCAAGATATGACACAAACCTGCAAGAACCTTAACATTTATGTAAGAATTTGGCGACTAATGTACTATCGTTTACTATTTCTGGCAGTTTGTCAAACAAATTATCTTCCAATGTAGGTGAAAGACATATTTCTTGCTTTGAAACATTTGTTTAGATTTGTCTTATTGGTTGGAGGATTGGGACACTTTATGTCATTTAAAACGGTGACAGAAGACACTTTTTGAGGGTGAAATTTCGTGTCATTTAAACACGCTTTAAGACATAAACAAAAAGTAAACTTTACAATGTATTTATATGGTGGATTGAATTCTCTATTAATAATAAAGGAGAAATATCTGTTTTATTATTAGTAGAAATTCGGACTATTATTCAAATATATTTTCCATTAATTTTCTCAACTAGAACTACCAAATTTGTCTTAAATATACTTATAGAATAGTAATGTTCACTATGGGAATCATTTTTAGAAATTTTAGTTAATAAAAAATGTTGATTTTTCATGGTAAATCACAAAAATATGAAATTTATATCAAAGCCAATTTTGAATTTGAAAAATTAGCAATTTAATTATACCAATTTATTCGCGCTCAGAACTGTGGCAATTTTTCAAAAATAATTTTGCATAATTTTGAAAAAAAGTTCCATCTCTACAAGGAAATTAAAGTAGTTTATCTTTGTTTTTCAAATATTTCATCGATTTTTTTTATTGTTGAGTCTTAGGAAAAGGTGAAAATGGTAGAAACTTAATAATAGTGCTAGAGGAATAAAAAAGAAATGTATGTTAATTTTCCAAAACAAACAGAACAAAAATGCTCCCATTCCTTAACACTAAAGCTACCACGAGCCGGTCAAATGACCGCCTTCCAAAGGCAGTTCCAATGTATCGGTGAAATGCCGGTAGGTTTAGTGTTAAATATTAGTGGCGCAATGATGTCATAGGACTTGACTTATGAAGAAACATAAAGAGAAAGGTTAAATGCTCCTTGACTACTATTATTACATGACTTTAACACTTTCAACGCTACCGACGAGATATCTCGTCTTTAAGATACTTCCAATTACAGGTTTCTGTGGGCTAAAATTTGTCTCTTATACCAATGTAGATAGGTTGAAGTTTCTAATGCATATCTGAAGAATACCTTTAAGACATTTACCTGGCATAAGATACACATTTTAGAACATAAAAGCCTGTAATTAAAAGTATCTGAAAGACGAAATATCTCGTAGATAGCGTTGAAAGTTTTAATGACCGTCACAAGATGATGATTAAAAATACTTTGGGAATAATGAACATTAAGTCGTGTGTAAAACATTTAACTGAAACTAAATTCATACTTTCGGGGAGCCAACCGATAACCAAAGACAATTTGTTTAAATATCAAACAATTACTGCCAAAATGTCTTGGAAGACAGGTAAGTGTCAGTCAAAACAACATAGAATTTGGTTTTGTTAAGAATGTTTGATCAAGGAGCTCCATTTTTACTGTTTTCATTTTCATTTATCAAAAAAAGTAAAGCATGTAAACGTACAAAAATATAGTCAGATGCATTATAAAGCTGATTTGTTTTATTTTCGAATGTTGTTGTTAACTATCTGGAATAAACTATATTTTATATTTTAAATTGAAATAGCATAGAAGATATTCTTAATATATAGACTTGTTCATGGAATTCAGTAACTACGATTACAAGAAGACTAATATAATTTATACTCAAATTATTAAAAGCAAAGAAGATTGGTTCTGCTTTGCTTTTAAAATATATAGTCCCTATATTATCTTATAAAGATCAATATTATATTAAACTATGCTAAAAAGTGTAAAATTTAAAATTTGTTTAATTATTTGATTTAACGTATATTATCTAAATAAAACATTTATTTTTTTATTTTCTAATTTTCATACAAAAGGGTTTAATTTTTAAGAGTAAATTTTGCGATTATAATGCATATCCACAAACCTTATGGGTTCAATACTTTTATTTTGACAAAAATCAATTAAAATGTCTAAAAAACAATAACATTAGTCAGTAAGAAATTTTCTCATGCAAAAATGAAAAATAAGTTAAAAATAATTATTTATTTAAAAAAATAGCTAACAAAAGGCATGATTCAAACCATTAACAAATTCGAAATAGTTTTAAAATCATTACACTATGTAAATGAATACTTAAAAAATGCAAGTTAACGAAATTTCTAAGCATCTTCACTTAAAACATTGAACACTATTCTTGATATTTTTTTTTACTCAAGAACTATTATGTTGAAAATACTGGGTAAAATTAAAAATTATTCATTTTTATGCACTAAAGTGGGCTCACAAATCTAATAATGTAGCGGTATGCACTTTCATTCACTTTTAAATAATAAGAAATTCGATGAAAAAAAAAACACTCGGGAGTCTTCAAAATGAAATCACAAAACAATACGGAAACGTATTTTTTTAAATGAAGGTTAACGGTTTGTTTTTTTAAAATTTTTAAAAAATCACAATTTTTTCAATTTAAAAAAAATCCAAAATAATTAAATTAAATACTCAATACATAATACATGTTTATTAAATGCTTTAAATAAAATAGAATAAAACATGTATTTAAATTAGATGTATAAAATAAATTGAAATTTGATATTTTTTCAATTAATGAACAAAATAATAAATGAAGAAAGTTTTTCATGTTTTATAAAAACATGCATTTAAAGTTGATCTATGAAATTAACTGAAATTTAACTTTCTTCAACTGGTGGACAAAATTATAACTGAAAAGACTTTTTCATGTTTTATAAAATAAAAGATGAGATGCTAATACATGATATTAATTTTTTTTGTAATATGAATTCTTTTCTTTTTCAGTTTTCCAGACAAATACAAAAAGACGAAATTTTGCAGTATAAAGTTCATAACGCAATATAATTTTAACTTTTGTTCATGATTTTGTCAGAAAAAAATTTTATCCCTTTCCTAATTGTTTATTTTTAATTTATTATAAAACATTGATGTAGACTAAAATAAAAATTAAAAAAATTGGAAGGAATGTGAAGCAGATCAAATATGCACATTGTATTTTTTTGAAAAAAGTTTTTATATAAGGGTTAAAAAATAAATAAAAGTTCGTAAAACTCATTTAATAAAACAATACTAGCCTAATTATTTTACAAACTGTATAGAAATATAAGCCTGCATCATCTAGAATTTTTTTTCTTGATTCATTATATCGGTTTGACGTTTAACTAATTTAACCTAATTTGTTTTTCATTCGTTATCGAATTTAATTAACTTCAGCTTCTTTTTTTATGATTTCAACAGTAAACATTTTGACAAATTGCTGTAAACAAAACAAGTTGGCACAAGTTTCTGTATAATGTGTGGATATAAATTAAAATTTTCATTTACAAAATCTCATTAATTGTTGCGTTTACTTGTCTAATTAAAAGAATTCAGTAGGGAAATTTGAAATATAATCTTAATTTTTGATGATAAATTTAGCTAATGTATTATTATTTTCTTTTTCACGATTTATTTCTTCATCGTAAATACAGCACTGAATTGAGAACAGAGTGAAATTTCGAAGAAATTATAAAAGAAACTTTAGCATAATCACATGTGCCAATTTAAGAAGCTGGCATAAACAAAGCAATAAATGTTAAATTTGAAGGATTTTTTTTATTATTTTGAATAAATATGTTTTAAACAAATGACATCTTTTTAACATTTGATTGTATTAACCGAAATAAATAATTAGATCTTTGCATATTTTCATTTTTTTCCATGTCATATATAATTGTAACTATCATTCTCAAGGAAAACCAATATAAATTGTAAATCTCAAATTTTGATGTCTGGAAGGAATGTTTTTCAAATCGATTGAAGTATTTTTATATTTAGTATCTATAGAGACAGCAATCCTGTTTAATTTAGTTGTTTTTTTTTATTAATATTTTGACCCCCATATTTCTAATTGAATTTCATTAGTCTGATACCAAAAAATTGGAAAATGTATGAAAAATTCATAATTGTTATATCATATCTTATAAAATCTAATACAAAACATTAAAGAATACAACAATTACCCAAAATAATGATATAATAATTAAAGAAAAAAAAATATGCCCACATTTTTTTTTATTTCAATACGATATATTTTGAATTAAATTTCGTTCAGAAATTTTTTTTTGCAAACTAAATATACTTGAAAATAACTACTTTTGTTTTAATATTACTTAATTTCAAATTAAGTCTAAAATATATCCCAGTAAAACACATTTATTAAATTGTATAGTTAAATATATATTATAATTTGTTTAATGCTCGAAATGAAGGAAACAGCTAGGAACATACTTCTTAGAATAATATGAAGATTCTGTAAGAATAATCTTCCGCTAAGAATTTCTCTTTCCTGGGACATATTTTAATATCAATTTAAAAAAAACAACATTTTTTTTCAGAATGTAAAACTATATTTTATTAACAAAACTGCATTTAAATATAAATTCACTGAGTTAATATTTATATTCTTATGTTAAATATTGACGTTTCATATCAAATATTTTAATAACTGTGAACAGTTATTCTATACGGGAAATATTTCCTGGAATATAACTTATGATTAAAGACTTTTAAACAAAACTTTTTTTAGAATAAAGACATTTATCATTCAAGTCGATTCGCTATAAAGTCTTAAAAAAGAAACCTATTATTTATCAAACATTTCTGCCTTTGTCATTTTCTGAAAATATTTTTTTTTTCAATTTCAAAACGAGTTTAGTCAAGACTATTGATCTTAAAAATGAAAATCGAGGAAATGAATAATAGAAGAATAATTCCTTGTTAAATTCTTTTTCCAAGGATTCAAATATTTTCAACAAAATTGTCCTTCTTTTCTGATCCGCCGATGTTTATCTTAATGAAGAAAAAAAAATGTGGAAGATTAAATTTAGTTTCATACAGTTAAAAAAATATTTTCGGGAGTATAAATCGGAACTGTTCAATAATACGAAAATGAATAAAAGTTTGTGTGTAGCAATATAGAAAACTTTTAATTTATTACAGAAATTATGAAAATTTAAAAATAATGAATTAATTTACAATGAATTATTTAAACTTCTCATGAGCTATAGAATGTTATAGAAAATGTTGTAAAATTAATTTTTTGTTCCCCATTGTACTATCATAAACTTGCAATGCATTCATACGTTTAAATTGATTCATGAGAGTGTTTTGTGTGTGTGTATATATATATATATAAACAAATGATCACTAGTCTTATATAAAATAGGATTTCCGGCCATTCGCCAATTCAATGCATGAGGTGACTTTTGACACCATTTCAAGGGCACCTAAGGGATCACTTTCATTTCAGACGTAGATTGATAGCGCAGTAATTTTTTACAGAGGAATTAATTAAACCGAAAGTGAAATTGGATAATGAAATAAGAGACTATTTTTAGAATGAAGTTACTATGGGCTAAGTTAAGATAAAATCTTGGAAATTAATTAAATTGAAATTAGAATTAAAATACTATTATATATATATATATGCAATAATTTTTAAGTTCATAAATAGAAAGAGATACGTGCAAAATAATGAATTCAAAGTAAAATTATTTCACAGTTAACGTAATATATGAGTGCAAGTTTAATAATTA
>JAPMOR010106965.1:0-23914 GCA_026543865.1 Argiope aurantia
ATATATAATGATATTTTAAAATCTAATTTAAACTTAATTAATTTCCTAACTTTCAGTTTAAGTTAGCCATATCAACTTCATTCTAAAATATTCTCTTACTTTCTGATCCCATTCCACTTTTTCTATTTAATTAATTCTACACGAATAATAAAATTGCTGAATCGCCTAAAAGCTAACAAGTTCCCACACTCCGAATGAAGGGATAAAAACTGTCCAGCCAAGCACGTTCTTTTAAGAGATCTCTATAATTCCCTCGCCTGGGTTGACGCACAATTTGAGCAGTGAATACAGTATTAGAAATGGAAAAATGATAAACAAGATTTTCTAAAATAACAGGTAAAACTTTGATAGAAATGATTCGCTTGGTATCTTTCCCATTGATGAAATTTCCAATTCTTAAATGCTTAGTTCTTGATTTTTCAATTCTATTTGTTAGATTTGATAAACTTGCTCGCTCCGTGGCAATGCAAGTGCAAGGGACAACCTCTTAATTGTTTCTTTCAACATTAGCCAGCATTTTTTTCTAATTACCAACTTTTAGTGATTAGCCCCGATCATTGATTTTTTAGTCTATTAAATGCTTAATATGGAATGCATCTTTGCAAAATTTTAATTTGCTATTTAATATGATTGAAAAAAAAATGGAATTCATTTAACTGCAAATTAAGTAATGCATATTTGCGAAACAGAAGTGGAAATGAAAATCCTGCTGTGAAGTTAATGAATGGTAAAAGTAAGCGGTTGAATGCTTTTCACTGATGAGTTTGAATTCCATTATAAAATTTAGAAACAGATTGTGTATAAAATAAAATATAAAAAAATATTGTTAAAATTAAGAAGAAAACTTAATGAAAATGAAATTGATATCCTTAAAAATATAATACAAAAATATCAATTTTCATAGGCAAGTCATATCCCTTCAGTTCACGGTCATTTATCACTCACGGTCATTCAGTTCACGGTCATTTATCAAGACCATTGTATCACTCGATAAAATTTTCTGTTTGAAATTTGTTTCTTAATTTCTTTGGAATCCTCTTTTCTCTAACTGAATGGAATTTGTGATGACACAGTAAACCTCTCCGAAAATTTCTAATAATATTTTGCAGCTCTCATTAATTAGCTATGAGAAATAATAAATTCAATGTAACAGTGAAAACGTTCAATGAAGCAAATCGAAATTCGTAAAAACTTTAATTTACATTTGACTAATATAAGTAATAAGAGCGATTTATGTGGTCATACGTTAGCATTATATATATATATATATATATATATATATATATAGAGAGAGAGAGAGAGAGAGAGAGAGAGAGAGAGAGAGAAAGAGAGAGAGAGATGGTAGGTCCTTTTTTAAAAAATTAAAAGAGCTTTATAAATTTGATATGAATTTTAAAAAAATCAATATACACTTCTTTGATGTGCTTCATTAATTTTTAAATTTGATTATTTGATTCCTATTTAAGACAAAGATTAAAAATATAATATCCAAAGCTATTTAGCATCAGACGCTTGTTGAATATAAAAAATATATTCTATCTAATTAAATAGAATATTTATTATTTATAATATTATAATAGAATATTTAATAGTTATTCAGAATACCAGAAACAATTGCGATTCTATGTCAAAAATCTGTAAAACTAGAATGTAGTTAAAATAAGACATAACTTCGAATAATTAAAAATGTTCCAGTAATTACATTCGTATATGTAAATTTAAGACATTTCCATTAGTAAAATAAAGAGAATTTTAAGAGCTAATTTAAAAAGCTAACATACATTTCACTTCTTAATAATTTTGTGATGCTCAGATTTTTCAAGCAATTTCATTCAACTAAAGAAAAATACCATTTTGAAAATAATTATTCACCATTTCATTTCATTTTCTGAATAATTTTTAATTAATAACTATATTTAAGTGACTTTTTGCTAGGGCAAGCAATTCTGGAATTGCTGTGCTTACAGTTTTTATTAGCTAATAAATGAAAGTTCATTTTGCTCAAGATAATGACTTTTCATTTAAATTCTCCTATACACTTTTATAATTTAAGCTGCCTGTTAAAATATCTATATTAAAAGGTACTCATGAGGAATTAAAGTCAGGAAGACAAAGGCTAATGAGGAGTAAGGTTATTCTGGAAAAATGTCATGGACCAAATATTAAAAAAAAAAAAAAAAAAAAAAAATGTAACAAAATTTTGTCCAGAGGAGTGAGTTTTGTAGAAATTTCTCATCTTGAATAACGAAAATAAATAATAATTTACTGTCTGTGCAGCATGCATACTATTCATTCTCAATGAGGTGCATCATTACATTATCCAAACAGTTATATAGACATTCAAAAATGGTTCCATGATAGAAAGAAAGGCATATTTAACAAGTTTTGTAAGATTAGGTAGTTCCTTTTTGTTTGAATATTTCACTCTTAAAGTTAACATCCATATTTTCAGTTCCTGATTACAGAATTGAATAATTATTTGATAGATTTTGATTCCTTGGTCTAACAACTTTTCGTTAATTAAAATTATATTTCACAAATTATTTATTAATTTTATGATAACAATGTAAATTATTGTTTTATAATCTAAAGCACAATACAAACAGTTAAATTTGTTGAAGATATTTCTTTAGTGGTCACTTTTTCACCGTCTAATTGGTTCATTTAATGTATGTCTTAGAAATGAACTTAAATTCCTTTCCTAATAAATTGACCTTACCAAGATTTCTAATGACTTCAATAAATGAATGGCAAATGTATTTAACTTAATTCAATGTATTAACTTAACTTAAATTCAATAAAAATTAAATAATCAAGAAAAAGATTTTGACATAAGTTGATTAATTGAAAGTCAAAATCTAGTAGCATGCACATTATGAAGCATGTTTTTATATAAATTGATCAATTTACTATCATATTTCAATTTTTTTTTTTGAATTTTGCATGTGAATAATTTGTTTCTATTTATACTTTTCTTAATTTTGTGAAAAAGTTTCTTTTTTTATTGCAATGAATCATGATAAACTGGCATTCATATTTTTTATAATATTATTTGAGCAGATAACCCATTTATAAGTATTGGATTAAGTCAATAAAAACTAGATAGATAGGAATTGCACCAACTAAACTTTATGAAGTATAATTACGATCCTAATATCTTACTCATAGAATTTTTAAAATTTATCAATTTGGCATCCGGACTAATGAAGTCATTCTAATCAACTGCTTATATTCTCCTATGCTCAAGATGACAAAGAGTTACTCAATGGAAAATTCTCAATAATTTTATCCTAATTGTCTGGTTTATCTTAACATCCTAATTTAAAAATAACCTATTTTGTAAGTTGACCATAAATGAGCCTAGAAATGAAATTGGAAGTATCACAAGAATTTAAAGTAAAACCAACAGTAAATGAAAATAAATAAATAAATAAAAATATTGGAAATTCTACTTATGTAGAATTTGCAATATTTTTATTAAATGTAGAGTGACCAATTCATGCTTATTTCAAAATGTAAAATAACTTATGATATTTCACATGACAGGCATCTCTCAAATATTTATTCATTAAGATTAGAAAATAATTTTTTTTTAACTGACTGAAACAATTATTTTTCTGCATGTGCTTTTGATAATATGACTAAAGCTTAAAAAAAAAAGTAGCTGTGTGCTTTATGTACATAACTTTCTGGTATGGGTAGTTAATAAAACAGGACACGATTAATCGATGAGT
Organism: Argiope aurantia; assembly: GCA_026543865.1. Classification (NCBI taxonomy): domain Eukaryota; kingdom Metazoa; phylum Arthropoda; class Arachnida; order Araneae; family Araneidae; genus Argiope; species Argiope aurantia. The sequence goes on from JAPMOR010106965.1 coordinate 3,735, forward strand.
TGTGTAAAACAACAAGAGTACAAAATATAAAAAGGGGGGGATACTGGAATGAGTTCTAGAATATAATTTTAAATCAGTCTTAACTTTGTAGAATATTCTTATACCACAAGACTTATACAACTGGTTTTGAATTTCTAGTTCACAAAAATAATCTGTGTCTTATGATTATTCTCTAACTGTGTGGTAAATATAATCTCATAACAGTGGGTTGTATTTTAGATAGGATCATTTTATATAGGATATAGGATCATTTTTTAAATTCATATTTTTAAGCAAATAACAATTATATTGTGTAACCATTCAATTGCAAAGGAAATATATCAATAAGAACAAAAGGCATTTGATTTAAAAAGATGCATTACATGTATTTAAATATTTTTTTAATCAGTTGAACTATAGAATCAAAATTTATAAGTTTATTTCTCATGGTCTTAAGTATGTTTAAGCTCAAAATCCTTTTTGAATTGCAAATTCTTTTAGTGCAATTTGATACATTCATTATTATGTATCTATGAACTTCTAGATGTTAAAGGATATTTATAAACTCAATGTATTCATAGATGGTATATGAGCATTACAAATCCAAACTGAACACACTAATTTATCATTTTCAAGAAGCATAATATATTATATACACATGGGTCTTGGAATACGCTTTTAAGTTACTTCTAAAACTATACTGTAGCATTCACTTATTATTTCTATTTATGTTATTGGTTTTGAACTTCTACTTCTGAAGGACAATCTGTCACTAATGAATATTCACTAAGCAGTACATGAAATATATTCATAAAAATGTTGTAACATTTCAGATTTTTTTTTTTCATATTCATATTTTCAACAAAATAATATTATTCCTTGAGCACTAAATTCTAAAAAATATAAATAATAATAAAAAAAACCAGATCATTAATTTAAAATTAAGCACAAAATACATTTGAATACTTCCTTATATTGGAGAAATTTCATTTATTAAAATTTAATAAATGAAAGAATTCATTAATAAAACTACTAATCCATCAATGTAATAGCATGTTTAAAATCAACAAACATCTTGAATATCAGATATTTTTCATTCATAAAAATTAAATTTTATTCATTAAATTTTCAATTACTCATAAATTAACAAAACAAAAATAAGTAAAAACTGAATTTTATGTAATTCTTGTTTTATGTTTCTCCCAAAGATATGTTTTGCTTGATAGGTTTAGATTATATTAGTTCGTCACATAAAATGTATAGCCAGCTACATAAAATAATACTTCTAGATAAAATTATAATATACTATAATAATGGAAGACAGATATCATGTATTTTACAATTAAAGGAAAGAACCAATTAACAAATAAAATAAAATTGAAAATATATCACTTGACTTATAGAAAAATAATAATAAGATCAAATTTTGGAACAAAGTTTGTTCCATTTAATTAAATTTTGGTTTTAAAATTTAAGAGCATATAAATCAACTTTAATATTAACCATATAATATTAAAACATAATGAAAATGAGATAAAAACTTCTAGATAAAACTTCTTCTAAAATATTTAATTAATCCTTTAACAATACTTTTAAAAAGACTTTATCAAAATAGATTCAATACTTAAATGAGTAATCATGTTTTAAGTGTATGCCAGCTTCAATCACCAAAGATCAGTCGGTAATAGGTTCTCTAGCAGTTAAATTTTGACTATGTTAACAAATAGAATATTTTTAATAAAAAAGTATCTATAAGTGAAATTCTCCAATATACAATTTGATTGGCGCAGTTTAGCCAAACATGGCACTTGCATCATTAAACCTCAATCAACCAACATACAACAAATTATGCATAAATGAAATATTATAAAGTTTATATTTTCCTAACATAGCAAATTGTACTTATTGACTCAACGCCATTTCAATTGTAAAAGATTTTTTAATATGCAAAATGAATTAAAATAAATAAAAATATTTCATATTTTAAAAAAATCATTGAACAGTCCCACAGATGTATTTTGTAGGTTTGTGCATGATAGAGGTATAATATATTTTTAAAATAATAGAAATAATATATTTTTAGAATACTAGAAAATAATCTCTGGAAAATGTTAAAAATACAACAATCCAATTATTTAATTAATCAGTAAATAATTCATTTGCAGATAATTTTCTTAAAAATTACACAATGTAGTTATTAATTGCTCTAATAAATTTCGAATTATATAATTACTAAATTAAGAATTTCATATCATGCAAACAAGGATTAATAAATTTTGAAAAAAAAGCATTTAAATTCCTGAGTTGAGAACATAAGAATTAGTTCGCATTAAATGAATTATGAAACAATGAATTCAATTTATTCCATACACAAATTATGAAATCTGCTTGAAGAATTGAATTATATTATACACTCACATTAAATATTGTAGCTTTTCTGGCAGAAAAACATATTAATTTGTCGAATGCTATTCGTATTTTGCATGCGTTGCTAATATTAAAACGATGAATTTGCGAAAGTACTTTAGCAATATTCAACACAGACAATTTTCAAAAGCTCAATAAGAACTAAAGAACTAAGAAATTCATTAAAACTAAATGACAACATCTTTAAAGCAGTAAAGAGTACCACTGACAGTATTTATAAACAAACATTGCTTTTTGAACTGTCTCAGAGAAGAATCATACATTCGACACAAAATTCACGGTTCGAAAAGCGAAAAATGAACGATTATTTTGTGTCCAATTCGTCGGTTCTCGAAACGGCGATTCGAATTCAAGTTAGAATAATAGTTGGATCCTAGATTGTTGTCCTATCCATATAAATGCGAAAAGTGAGGCAAGAAAGTCTCAGATATTGTCAAAGGTCCGGAGGATTACTGCCGTCAGCTTTGTGCTTCAGGACTGTAAAGGGTCTCTCGAAGTGGATCCATCAGCGGTAACCAGCCAAGTTTTAAGATATCTGCGGTAATAGATGGACACTCGATGTGTCTCAGTGTGAGCTGAGTCTTCGTGCAATTTTTGCATTAAATATGGTTTTATTTTTTTTTTGTCGCATCAGTAAGGATCTTTATTCTCTTATAGTGATCTGTTCTTAATTTAGCTAGTACAATTGTTACATTTCTAGGGAAATTAAAGTCTGTGATTGAAGGCTTCCCAGAGGACTGATTTCTAAATCTACATTAATGAATCTAAAACGTTAATTCCTCCGACCGATGCCATTTGAGAAAGAAGACAAAAATTGTTGTTGCTTCATTAAGGAAGGGAATAGTCATCTGTTTCATCCATTAAACCGCCATATTTTTTTACGATTTATTTCTTAATGAGGTGGGACTACGCTAGCGTTCGCTGGTTTTAAATGAAAGCAATTCTGATCCAGACAAAAGCCAATTCAAAAAAACAATGGAGTTTACTGGTTTTGTTCCTTGATTCGAAACCAGATAACGATTTTGTTTTCTGTTTCTTTCGCGGTAAATAAAGTTAAAGGCATAAAAGTTCGAAAGGATTGAAGGAAATAATTCTACTGCTAGAGCCAATATATTTTCCTGCTCTTAAAATAGCGGTATCTGCTCTTCTTCTTTAAATTCATTTTTTTAACTAAGCGCACGATAACATTGGTAGCTTTATTGGGTTCAGAAACCGTTAAAACTCATTCAAGTTTCAATGATGAAAAATTGGCATTGTTCACAAATATAAAACACCATGCCACAAAAGGTTTAAGCTTATTCCAAGATAAGAATTTTGCTAAGATGTCAAATTCATTTTGATTATTACAATTCATTTTATATCAAAGATTTAGAATCAAATTCATTTTGATTCTCTTGTTCTTCAAGAGAGAGTTCGCTAAGTTTAGGATTTAAAATAGGCTCAGTTCTTTGATAATTAAAATTCCTTTGCATTATCCAAGGTGGATCTTGAAACCAAATTTTATTGTTTATGAGATCATTTAGTTTTGCATCACGAGACACAAGATCTGGAGGATTTTCAGTTCCCTTGCAAAATTACCACGGAGAAGGAGTGATTAAGTTAAGTATCTCTCTAAAAGAATTTGACACGAAAGGTATTCAATTATTGACAGGCCCCTTTATCCAATGTACCATTATTTGAGAGTCACTAAAACAATAAATGTCGCACTCCCTGATTTTGAAAAGTGTTTTCAAATAATTACTTCTTGCAGCAATGTTAGTTTCCATCATTTCTAAGCGAGGAAGAGTTAATTTCTGTAGAGGAGCTATTCTGCTTTTGGATAATGCGAAAGACGTCTCTAAAATACTGGGGTTTTGAAAGTATCCTATACAACCATATCCTTTGATACTAGCATCAGCAGATATTATTAGAATCATATCTTCTCTCTTAATAGTTGCCCCACTCAAGAAATATCTTATAGGAATATGAGTATTCACAAGTTCCTCAATTTCAGAATACCACATCAAGAATTTATTTTTTAATTCATCGGATACCTCACAGTTCCAATTGCAGCGAGATTCCCATCATCCGATTTGTATCATAAATTTAGCAATAATTACATACGCAGAAACCAGAGTCGGCCTTCTCTATGTAGAGGCCCAGGTGCAAAAAACCATTTGGGGCCCTAAATTTTTTGCAAAGTAAAAAAAAAAAAAAAAAAAAGAAATACATGAACAAATATTATTATTGCATGTTTATTTAATGCGTGATTTTGTTTTCGCTATTGATGACTTCAGGAAGATAACAATTTTTTGCAATTTCATTTTGAAGTTTAGTACATGAGCGCATTTAAGCGTTATGTACACATGCTTGATCGAAAACAATTCTTTATTAATTTTAATTTGCTGAAAGAGCGTTCAACATTTATTATAGTAATTGACAATATAAGAAAAAGATTTAACATAGTTAATACATTTATAATTATCAATTAATATTATTGCAATGTGTGTTCAGCATTATTTACATACCTTTTATTGAAAATCAAATTCGTCGTAAAACAATATTTGGATTAGAATTTCATCTCCACCTGTGTTATAAATGTTACCAAGTTTTTGATATATTTTTCTAAAGTTTTTATATCAGTGATGATTGAAATGCTTTTAAATTTATCTTCTATCTGTAGAATAACAATATCAGTTACAGAGTTAAAAAAAATAGCATTTAAATTCCTCAACCGGGTTTGCTATAATTTCATCTTCCGCTGTTTCGAAATATAATTTCACTTTTTCTTTTTTTTTGAATTCGTTTTTCAGGAAAATTTTCTGAAAGATTCAAATTATATGCTATCGCGTTTGCTTCGTCTAAAAATGAGTTAAATTTTGTTCCTAAATTTTGGATTTCAGTTTTAATTTTATTCATTTAATTAAAAGCCCAGTCGAGAACAATTGTTTTCATTAGAAATAGTTTATTGATAGTGTTAATTTCTGACAGTCTTGTATGTTTAACAGAAGAGCTATATACTGTTAAACATAAAATGTCATTTTTCTATTGAATCCAATAGACTTTGAGCTTCAGATACCGCCATTATTTGCATCAATAAAGGCTTCTAGGGTAACAAGTTTGTTTAAACTGTATACATACTGCTTTAACCGTACCTATTTTGGATTCCCAACGAGTGTCGCATAATGATTTAAGAGTGATGTTTAAACGCTTTTGTGGAATTTCTCAACCTTTTTGTAGATACAGAAAATAAACAATATAAACGTTGAAATATCCAAATAAAATTACAATACATACTGCTGGAAGCGGTATTACAATAAAATAAAAGAATGTCATAGACAAGGCGCATAAAATGTATCAGGGTATGGAGCAATTAGTTTAGAGTCTTAATACCCAGAGGCATATTTCCTTGGCATGAACATGATTAGATCTAACAAAATTAAACATTTTATAGTATGAATTATCAAGGTAATATATGCAATTTAATCTAGTAGGCGAGGTAAATGATAGTATTTTATGTTTATAATATGCTGCACACTTGTAGAAAACTGTAATAAACTGCAGTAAACTGTGTTGCCCACTGCAGTAATCTGTAAAATTCGTATATTTACAAACTCATCGGTTATTCCAGTTAAATTTCGTCCTCTATTCTTCTCTCTATTATTGTTTAAAACATTATTTTGGTTCTTGATTACAAATAATAAATATTTCTCTGGTATTTATTATTTGCTAAATCTTGAAAATCAAAACTTCTTTTAGAGATTAACTATATTTGTTTGTCATTTCTTGCTAATACGACGAAATTCTTGCACGGAAAAAATATTTTGGATCTTTGCAGTCAATTGGCTAAAATGAAACAATAATCCTTTACAAATATATGCATTTACAAGGTAATTATTAAATTAAGAACAATAAAGGAAAAAAACTATACCATGTTACATTGCTGTTAATCATTAAGCTTTAAGTGCATTCGGTTTGCTTATATGTGGACCGTATTCAATATTTATTTCTTTATATTCTCACATTGAAATAACTTTCAAGTTATCATGCAATTGTCATGCAAATTAAGTTATTGCATATCCAGTTGACAATCTGACGCCAAGAAATGTGCCTGCACATGCTTTTACACATGCTGGGGAATAATTAACTAAATACAAAATTCTTTTACACCATCGTGTATCATGAGACCAACCGAAATACCGACGCAAAAAAAAAAAAAAAAATGTGCATGCATATACTCTTATATAAGGAGAAAAATCATCAGATAGGAAGTTTTAGTTTTTATATGCGGCCATATTGGAATAACTTCCAAGTTATCATGCATTTATCATGTAATCTTATCGTTATCGCATGGCCAGTTGACAATCTGAAGCCAAGAAATGTGCATGCATATGATTTTACAATGGTGGAAAATAATTGGCTAAATACAAAATTCTGTTACACCAGAACTAATTATTATACTTCTAATATGAGATGATAATTTGCCTGAAAAACAGTATAGAGCAGAAAATTATTTCTCAACTTATTAAATGAAAAGGAAATATTGTTCTCAAATTTTACTGAATACATTTTTTTTACAAATTTATTCAATTTCAATCTCGATAGATAGTATTCGTTTTAAATACCTCATGAAAAATCAAGTTAATATTCATATATATATATATATAAATTAAAACCCACATAATTAATTAAATATTAACTGCCCTCTTTGCCCCCTTCTAGTATTCTATGCTTGATTATTAGATTTATTCCATTGTTAACTTAGTAATAATCATTGGTTAAAATTCAATTATTATTGGATGTCGAAGGTTTCAACAATCACTCTTATTATTGTTGTTAGCAGAAATATTACTGTTTAATGTTAAGCAAACGCACAAAATACAAACAATATAATAGATGAAACAATGAATCTATCTTATGCTGCTCTGTTAAGAATCATTTCTCTTTTTGCAACTGATCGTTGTGTGACTTTTTTTGCTGAGCTATGCTTAGTACGTTTTTTGAACATTTCAATGAGGCTACGGCCATCGTTGGATGGATCGTCTTTTGGACGATCTGGGAACTGTTGAAATATTACATGTTCCCTCACTTACCTTCAATTGATGATCTGTTTTTCAATCCCGATTTGGATCAAAATGTTTATACGCCATCTGATCCACATGAGACTAGAGTGGAATCCGTTCCAGTGGTTCGCTTCTACATGGTATTTAGGATTTGCCAGGCTTTAGAACTTCCAGAAAAATTGGCTCCATCTGCAATCCAGAAGTCTGATATCCCAGTTGTGGAATCTTATACGGTCTACAAGCTGTGTTCTGCTCTGGGTTTGCCTGCACGGATGGCTCCTGTCGGAGTGCCAGTAGTAGAATCCTTTGAGATCTACCAGTTCTGCTTAGCCTTGGATATTCCAGTGAGATACTGGGCGCAGAAGGACGCAGTTTAACATCAAAACTGTCGTCGGCTGCCTGATGCAGTTTTCAGATCAGAACTGTCTTCGGATGCAGCACTGGTGGGTGGATGGGCGGGGAACGAAAGTAGCCCACCTCCACGTGGTGTTCCCTGGGCAACGGTGCAGCTCTTTGGAATTGCATCGGCTAAGAGGCTACTTAAGAGTGAAAACAAATAAATAACGAGCTTATTATTTAATTTGACAAAACTGCACACCAATTTTTTTCATTTTGCGTTTTAATGCCATAAAATTTCATTACAAGCATCAATTTCAGAACATACAGAACGTGTATTTTTGGTAGCAACAACTGCAATATTTTTTAGATATACATAAGAATTATATATATTTTTATCACAAAAAAATAAAGAATTTAAAATATTTATTTGGCAAAGAATTTTCGTAAAACTTACACATGCAGAAAATCAGTAGCGTTGGCAATCATAAATCTGATGGAGGAATCTTATAATGACTTGAATTTTAAAAATTATAGTGACAAAAATGCACAAATTCTTAACATAATTCGTCTCCATATATTTATAGCTGGTTATGACAAAATAGATTAAAAGCCTTATGGCCAATATGTTGCCACGATCTTTCCTGTAAGGTATTGAACTGAATGAACAGTAGTACAAATGGAAATAGTTTGGATTGGGGATTATCTGTTTCTGCTACGGTACAATCAGCATTAAGCAGTCAGTACTAGATGGTTTTTCAACTAGTAGAACATCTATGAGAATTAGCCTTTTTCTTGGCTGTTGGTAGTTTTGAGTTGGTTTTTTTATGGCACAAAAGCCATCTTTGCTAAGCTGTGCCCCATTCATGAAATTAAAATATCTGCATCAATTTATAATAAATTCAAAACATAGAATCTCTACAAAATCCAAATGCCTAAAAGAATAAAAAATGTGAGCCATGTAAAAGCGTAACAATGATGTAAGAAATGGTACTGTACTAAAAACAGCGGCTAATGTTTATAAATGATTAGGAAAACAATATTTTTTTTATAAAACTAAAAAGGTTAACATGTGAAGTTTTAGAAAGCAACTCTCCCAAATCATGGTGAGATTTCTGAAAATATGTAAGACGCTGTAAAGAAAGCCGTGGACATTCTACAAGAATGTTTAAAAGAGACATAGGACTGACACAAATTGAGAAAAATGGTGTTGGGTCCTCAATCCACAAATGTCAATGGGGGAATCGAGTGTGCCCAATTCTTAACCTATCTAAAATTGTGTCCAGTTTTCTGCTATGTAAAGTGGGCTAGAGATCTATTGTAGGCTTAACTGTATGAAGCTTAATACGAATTTGAGCGTCCCATTCAGTTTGCCAATTGGAATGCAAAATGTGATATAATATACATTTCTTATATTCAGAAAAAGGAATATGTGTTTTCAAGAAAGTAGTAGCCAATTTAGCTGCCATATCAGCCTTTTCATTTCTCGGAATTCCCACATATACGAGGACGCAACATAAAATAATTTGAAAGCCCTTCTAGATAAGTTTTTGTCATACAAGTTTAAAATGCTGAAAAGCAAAAGATGACTGCGAGCTTGTAAAGATGATAGGAATTCCAGAGTGTTCAGTCAATAATAGCTATCTGCTGAAAAATCTGTAATAAACGATAAAGCTTTTAAAATAGCAGTTACTTCTGCTGTAAAAAAATGAAACAAAATGAATGAATTCTATAAGCTATTGTAGAATTTGAAATAATATAAGCGAAAGAAGTATGATCGTAACCTCTACAGCCATCTGTAAAAGTAGGCTTAAATTGACGCAAAGATTTGCCGATAAATGATATCTGCAGTATTTTGTTTATCAAAATGTTGAAAGCAATTCAAGTATTGGCTACCATTAGATTTCCAGGGTGGTAAGAGAAATGATTGTTCAGAAACTATTTGTTCCTTCTCTAGATGCAGTTCTGAAACAAAGCCGGCCTTCTCTACGAAGGGACCCAGTGCAAAAAACCACTGGAGCCCTAATTTTTTTTGGAAAATAAAAAAAAACTACAAGCACGAACACATATTACTATTGAATGTTTATTTAATGCGTGATTTTGTTTTTGCTATTATTTCCAAAAAATTATAATTTTTTGCAATTTCTTTTGTGACTCTTAGTGTGGTAAGTACTTTAAGCGTAATGCACACGTGATTGATTGAAGACAATTCTTTATTAATTATAATTTGTTAAAAAAAGCTCTCAGCATTTATTATAGTAATTGGCAATGTAAAAAAAAGTTTTAACACAGTTAATGTATTTAGAAATAAATCATTATAATTATTAATTAGTCTATATTGCAATACGGGTTAAGCGTTATTTAAATCTCTTTCATTCAAAATCAAATCCCGTAGCAAAACAATTATTTGGATTAGGTTTTCATCTGCGTCGTTATCATAAAACGTTACAAAGTTTTGGGGACATTTTTCTAATTCATGTTTTTCTAAAGTTTTTATATTAGTGATTAACTTGAAATACTTTAAAATCTATCTTATATCTGTACAATAACAGTATCATTTATAGAGTTAAGAAAAACATCTAAATTCCTCAGCCGGGTTTTCTATAATGTCATTTTCTGCTGTTTCGAAAGAAAATTTTTCATTTTTTTCAAATTCGTTTTTTAGAAAAAGTTTCTGAAAGATTCAAATCACGTGCCATCGTTTTTGCTTCGTCTAAAAATAAATAAATTTTTTTTCTTAAATCTTGGATTTTAGTTTTAATTTTATTGGCTAAATTAAAAGCCTAATCGAGAACAATTGTCTTTACTTGAAATAGTTTATTGATAGCGCTATTTTGGAAAATATTGCAAACCATACTATTAAACATAAAATAAATGTCATTTTTTGTATTGAATCCATTAGACTTTTAGCTTCTGATACCGCTGTATTATTGTCATTTGCATCAATAAATCCATTACAAGTGTGTTCAAACTGTATATACACTGCTTTAAACAAATCTATTTTGGCTTTCCCGAGTGTCACATAATGGTTTAAGAGTAATATTTAAATCCTTTGTAGAATTTTTCATTTTGTTTTGTTTTGTAGATGCAAAAAATAAGCAATATAAACGTTGCAACGTCCAAAAAAATTACAATATTTACTGCTGGAAGCGGCATCACAAATTAATAAATTAAAAGAGTATCATAGGCAAGGCACGTAAATTACATGAGGGTTTAGAGAAATTATTCTAGATTGAACACCTTTATATTTCTATTTCCTGTTGCTACCGTTATCGTATGCCTGTCCACTACAATCCATAATATTTAAATAAAGCTTCCCTAATATTTCTAATAGAGCTTTTGATAGTCATTCTCTAGTCACATAAGTAACCTCAATAAACCCAATAAATGTCTCGTTTATACTTAACCTTTTCTCTTCAAAATTTACATATCTAATAAAACCGGAAGTTTGTTTCTTGTGAGAAAAATCAACTGTAGAATATATCTGTATGCTGTAATATGTGGCTACTTTTGTATAGTCTTTAATTTTGTTAAGATCTTCATTTCCTAACGTAGGAATAATTTGTTCTTGTAATGTATGCACTAAATCATGCACAATTCTATTTTTGTAATTTTTTATTGTTTTTGAATATGATCCATAAGTACAGAGTCGTATTTACTTAATAATTCGAATAAAAAAATTTATATTATTAGATGTTTCTATTATTTCATGATTTCCTCGAAGAAGAAGATTATTATATGATAAAAATAGAATCACATCTACAATTTTTTGAAATAACAATTTAAGTCGTTCTGTTTCCTTATTTATATTAACTTGATTTGTTTTATCAATAATCGAGCGTATATTTAGTCGTTTCAGTAATTATTTCCAAGCAATAAATGAATTAAGTGAAAAATAGAACGCTCATGATCTTTAATTACAATTGATAGCCATCTCCATTTATTATAGACACCTATAAATCGTGGTACCTATAAATACAGAAATTTCATTTCCTCTTGAAAATAATGTACAGCAAAAACATGAATAAATATTATAAACATGATAAAACATTGCGTTTTTGAATAAATCAAACAGCTGTAAAGCTGCATTTCACCATTTGGCACTTAAAAAAAAATAATAGCAAGTAGTTGAAAATAATCTACCTTCAGTATTCTTAGCAAAAACTCCTTTGTGTCACACAGGTTTGTTTTTAACAGAAAACATTTTAAACTTAACAGTTATAATGCTTAGTCATAAACCTGAATCACTTATATGCACTTGATCACATTTGTTAGTGTCATTTTCTGATTCAATCATATTTGTATAAACATATGGTTCTTCAAAGGGATTCACAGTTTCTGCTCTTTTATTACAAGATTGTGTAGTTTATGAGGAACATTCTTGGCCAGTTGAAGCTTGAATTGTAACTTCTGAAGTCGAAGCAATTTCATTGCCAGAATTACTTTGCAGATAAGAACATAGACATACTCATGACTTTTCAAAATTTAGCTTTTCTTCTTCTTCTTTCTTTCTTCTTTTTTTTTTTTTTTTTTTTTTTGAACCTGAATTTATCAAGACATATTTCAGAACCTGAATCTATCAAGACAGGAGAATTTTTTTTAAATTTATTTTTATTTTCAGCAATAACCGAATATGTTAGCTGCAATACGTATTTTTTATTCAATTGCGTACTGGATACAATAGTTTCGTTTTTGTTAGAGATCGCCCTCATCTTAATTACACGATTTGTTTCTTCGGGTTTACTTTTAGATGAAAAAAAAGTTTATTATAGGATGCATTTTTACAACTTTTCCAAGCTTCGATTCTCGTTCTACAGAATATTGCCTTGTGTTTTTTTAAAGCACCGATAATATTGTGGTGTTGTTCATGTAGAGTATTGTATAAAGCAATTCATCGCTATTAGAAAAATAAACTCTTTATTTCACTAACAACCGTCGGAACCTCACTACTTAGCGCACGCATACATAGAACGGGGATTTCCTCGGGCGAAGTATAAACATAGATTGTATTAGGGAAAGTAGATAGGTAGCGCTTTAGAATGACATGAATGAAAGATGGCGCTACGACCACTACAACATTAAAATAATTTTTAAGTGCTTTCTTCTTTGTTCATCCTTATATTTCACTCACTCAAGGGAATCATGATCATTGTAAATATTACAAAAATACTGTATTTCTTAGAGGAAGTGTTAAATATGGCATATTTTTAAACTGACCGCTATTACTTTTTTAAACCTTGTTTTGGACTAGTCTCCCCATATTTGCATCTCTTAGAGCTATTAATCAACATAGTGGCTTTCCAACATTCTGTTTCGAGGAATTCTATTAATTCAGTCACTTCAATATTTTGATTAGATGTTCTTCTCTTATGAAATTCAAGAGATAAATCTTCGGGTAATAACTTACGTATGATTGGGTTTAATAGCTGGCCATATAAACAATTAGTGACATCCAAATTACTTAAAATTTTTAATGCATATTTGTAACTGATCATAGAGTTTTTTTTAAACCAAAAATAATAAAAGAACATTTTACTTTTTCAAAATGTAAGAACATTTGTATAAATTTCGATATTAATACGTCTTTACGACCAAACCTCTGCTCTAAATTTTTTATACATATATCATAATTGTCTTCAGATAAACTGTAACCAGTTATAAGTATAACCTCTTAATAAACTTTTCAAACGTGTAAGTTTCTCATACTAGATAGAAGGATACATTAGATAAGCTGGGATTAGAGTGAATTATGTTTGGTATATGAATTAAAAAATTCAAGCCATTTGCTCGAATTACTGGCAAATTTTTCCAAATATAATTTAGGTAGCTTCATTGATACATTAATCGAAACATTATTGTTGACATTTTGAGTTCTAATACAATTACTAGTTGCAAGTACAATTATTCCTTCAACAATTTTGTCAAGGGTAATTTTCTTTATTTACTGACAGTTTCAGATTTATAAATCATGATTTTTTTTTATCATACTCTTCAGATGCAAGTAAATTATTATAATTTTCATTAATCTGTTATGAGAGCATCGATCTCTGAAACTTCAATATATACTCATGTCCATAAATTAAAGATAATTCAAAGTCACGTGGAAATCGAATCCTAAAATACATATATCACCAATAAAATGATTACACACATCTTAAAAATTCATATGCAAATTGCAGGAAGCCACCAGATGACACCGATAGTACGTCATAAAGACGATAGTGTAAGAGAGTGATGTATAAGGAATACAGGGAAAGAAGTAAAACTATTCGCAAGCGCTTTATAAGTCTTTCAGTGCAATAACTGCATAGTTATGACACAAAGGACGCATTTGGATGATTTTTTACGTGGTAGAATTATCAGCCACCTGTAATGTGGGCGTATCCAACTGGAAGTATCCGAGGAACTTGGAATCGCCCAGAGTGCCATCTCCAGGCTTTGGCAACGTTTCCAAGATGATGATAATGTGAGTAGACGCACAGCACAGGTCACCTCCGAGTTACAACGCCGAATGAGGATCTGTATTTGGCAGTTACTGCCAAAAGAAACAGACGGAGCACAGCATCAGACCTGTCTCGTCAGCTCTCTACAGCCAATGGTACTAGAGTTTCAAGGCAGACCGTGTACAGACGCTTAGGGCAGATTGGTCTATATGCTCGTAGGCCTGTCAGATGTGTTCCACTTACTGCAATTCACTGTCGCCTGCGGTTAGCCTGGAGTAGAAAGCACGCATTGTGGACAGCGCAACATGATGTGATGAGTGCAGGTTTAGCTTTCAGTCTGATTCTCGCCAGACTTTCATATGGAGAGCGCCAGGTACCAGTTACCATCAAGAGAATATCATTGAATCACACCGTTACGATGGCGCAGGATTGCTCGTTTGGGGAGGAATTCTTCTGGGTTCCAGAACTGACCTGCATGTTCGAATTGGAATCATGACTGGCCAAATCTATCGGGATGTCATTCTGGAACAACATGTACGTTTGTTTTGGGGCGCTATGGGCACAGAATTCGTGTTTATGGATGACAATGTCCATCCTCACCGAGCAAACATCGTAAACGAATGCCTTCAATCGAAGGGTATCACCCGTATGGACTGGCCAGCATTCTCAGCGAACTTGAATCCAGTAGAGCATGTATGGTACATGCTTGACCGACGAGTTACAGCCGGCCAACCACCTCCTACATGTCTACTGGAACTTCGGAGAACATTGCTTGATGAGTGGTGTAATATTCCCCAAGATCAGATCATTAATTTGATACTCAGCATGCCTAGGCGTTGTACGGACTGTATTGCATCGTCTGGGTGACATACTATGTATTAACCATCATCCTAACCATGTAATAGTAGTTTTTGTAAATTGATTTTTTTTTTGTAATTTGCTCCAGGGGGCAAAAAATCACAATTTTTATTAATGATATCAAACATATAGCATCTTTTTTGCTCATTCCCTTTTGTTTAATAAATAGGCTTTACAAATAAGTCACATTTGTTTTGCTTCTGACTCTTTCTTTTCCTGAACTTGCATTATCCTTAATTTATGGACATGAGTGTATCTTGATATTCAATCAAGAGCTCACGTGACGAGCTTAAATTTTCTATATGATCTTCAATTAATTCTGAAGAAACTAAGGCTTCAAGATTATTCAAGATTGTAATGTCTCTTCCACATACAGCAGCGTGCTTCTTTTTTTAATCTTCCAAACTCGTCCGTCATTTTTGTTTCCGAGATCGATACTTAGAATAAATTCAAAATCTGATAGTCTAGATGATGGCTCGGTCCTCACCGTTTACTCCAGAACAACGAGGAGTCAAGAATTTCCTCAATTGTGTATGAAGGTGGTGTCATGATAGTGTTGTGATTTCCTCAGGAAGTTTGCAAGTTTTTAAAATACAGTTCATTTTAAGACACAAACACAACAATAAAATGGATCGTAGACACAAACACAAAGAAAATCTGACGCAGCAAAACTAGCGTTCTTCATTCAAATGCTCCACTTGAGTACTACTGCTTATGAATAAATATGTTGCGTAACAGAGCCACTTACCAGTTTCTTTATAACTCACAACACTCTCAGGGAATAGCAATAACCATACTGAATTAAGAAGACATTCGAATTTAGTAAATTATACTGCAAGAAATTCAGAGTAATATTGAGATTATGCTCTTTTTAATGGTATATATGATTTTTTCTCACTATCATCTGACTTAGTTGCATAAAATAAAAATTATGCCAATTATTTCGAAGCTATATCAATAGAAGCCTTTGAAAAACCTCGTAACTGATGCCATGAAATTTGGCATTTCCAGTAAAAGAGAGATGGCATGGATAAGACAAGGTTTTTATTAGCAATATTCAGTAAAACGCAACTTTCCTACAGAATGATGTGAACTGCATATTCACTAAAAAAGTTTGCCAGTCTGAACTTTACAAACTTCCATCAGTAATAATGGATTTATCTTAAAATACCGGCATTATGAGAAAGACAAAGAAAAAAGTGCTCTATGATATTTTCAAAGCAGAATTATTAATTGGCAACATTGACAACCTCTGGTTTGTTCCTAATGGAGGTGTTCTCATTCATCCAGTAGCAAATTAAAAGGGACCAGCGATCTTATGGTCAATATTTGCATACATCTTATATCAAGAATTATTACTTATGACTTAATTATTAATTTCACTAATGAATCATTTAGCACCCAAGCAGGGAAACTGGAAGAGCCAGGGAAAATTCCACGAAGATATATAATTTTTCATGTTCACTCTTTCTCATTGGATTAAAGGAATTATTCAAGCACTTCTACCAAGAAGAAGCGTTTCATTCTCAACCAGCCAGGTACCAGTTTCTCACATGTGTACAATAACAGAAACTGACGATGCATGTCTTGTCCATGTCTCAATAATAATATATGAGAAAAATAAGAGGCATGTTGCCATTGGCAAATGTATTGCTTTCTCCCCCCCCCCCCCGAATCAACTTCTGCTTTTATTGCGAATGATATGGGTATTGCCATGCATGAAAGAAATAAAATTTTTGTTGATGACAGATCTTATGACTTGAAAATCGACGTATTTCTAATGTTCTAAGCGATTGCCAAACTTCATTTTTGTTCCTTTATATGATTCAATCTTTTAACTAATTTGAAGATTCTTTGGGAAGAGAAAATTGTAGACAGCACATTTGTTTAGCCAGAAATATTATTGAGGTCTTCTATAGCCATAATTCCACCTACAAACATATTGAGGAGGGAAAAAAAAAAAAAAAAAAGGATAATCGTTGCAAAACGCTGCGCTATGCAAAAAAAAAAAAAAAAAAAAAAAAAATCTTGAAAGATATGAAATATGAGCTTTGTTAACTAGCAAGTCAAGCAAATGCAGCAGATGTCTTTACCCAACCGCTTCGACATTTCCGTTGCACAGTCTACCAAATGCAAAGGGACACAGGAAGGGAGTGGAAATGGAAGTCAATGTACAATTTGTTGAGGCTCAAATATTCCACTAAAGGATAGAAAAACCAAAGTTGTGTCTTTAATTACCTACAAATACAATATACTTTGTGGAAAAAATACATACATGAAAGATAATCTATATTAGTATCTGAGAAAAATATCAAAACCAGAGCTGCCCTAATATGGGAGCGACATACATCTTCGGAAAAAATAACAGCATTATAAAATCGGAACAATTATAATAAAATTATTCTAAATCACCTAGATCTCAAAAAATTTATTTTTTATTCTTACATAAAAAATATTGGGTTGCTCGAAAAGTAATTTCGGTTTTTTTTTTTTTTTTTTTTTTTTTTTTGTGGAAATGAAAGACAGTTTTCGTATAATAAACAAATACTTTATTAAATTATATATTGGCCGTTCTGGTCCAACACCTTTTGCCATCTTTCTGGTAGTAGCATCATTCCACGCTCATAAAATTTTTGGTCTTTGCTGCCAAAAAACGGATCGAGGTGGTTTTTGACCTTCTCATTTGAGTCGAAGGTTTTACCGTCTAAAAAATTTAGCGAACCAGTTCTGGCACTGGCCTACTGTCAACACACCTTCTCCATACACATCGGTCCATTTCTTTCTGGCTTGAACAGCATTTTTACCCTTTCTGTAGTAAAACAGTAAGATATGTCGAAAATGCTGCTCATCGCTGTCCATATTTAAAAGGGCACCAACCAAAAACTACAGCGTAGAATAAATTGGAATTTTTCACTCACAAGCCTTGCTATATGAGCTCTCAAAACATATAAAATTATACGGCTTAAATGTGAAGTTGGGTGCAAAAAAAATACAATTAAATCCTCTGTCGGGAAAAAACGAAATTACTTTCCGAACAACCCACTATTACCTGGAGACTCAGTGTAAATGTCTTTTTACAATTATCATATTGAGTTCTAAATTTAAAAGTTTATATTCCAAATCTAACGTCTACAAAAGATCCTGCGCTGTTATGATTTAAAACTCTTTTATATGTTGGAAATGTAATGCACACAATCTTGTTTAATCAAACGAAAGCAGCTTCATCAAGACTTTCTCGTATACCCTCTTATAAAGATGTAAACCCCTGTCCCACGAAAAAGAATTGTGGGGATTGGTTGAGGCGCAGAAAGATTTAGAATGGCATTGGCAAACAATAGTTGAAAATTTTTGATTTTTGGTACGAATTCGGCTGATTCACTGAATCTATCATTTGATTTAAGGCCAGTTTCCCCGTCATTAATCTCTAGCATGTAGTTCATAGTACCCGAAAATGAAATTCGGGTTCTTGACCCATTTTTTACAACCGAATGAATTTTGTCACAGAACTAAAAAATCACATATAAATTTAATATACAGTGAGAGTGAAAAGAAAGTAAACATCCATGATTGACATAGAAAATGTGTTATTTCAAATATATTATTGACTTATAATATAAAGTAGATATATACAATTACTAACTTATTCATGTAGGATGCAACAACTTGTATATGTTTAATTACATCAAAATCCAAAAAGAAATAATCCAACTAAAGCAGAAGAGCATCAAATTTCATGCGTAAAAAAAATAAAAATAAAAAATAAATAAACAGAGAACACTGAAACCGACAAAAACACTGAAAGCTGTAATATTAATATTTTGTCTGCAATCTTTTAGATTTTATCATTGCCTTTAATTGTCTAGGCATAGCTATGACAAGTTTTTTTGTTAATTCGTGAGGGAATTTTTGCCGTTTTTCTGAGACAATTCTTTCTTATTAGAAATGTTTCTTTCGCGTACATTTTTCTTAAGATATGTCCATAATTTTAAACGGGATTTAGATCAGGTGACTGTGGAAGATGGTCCACAGACTTTGCAACATAATAGAGTTACAATTCTTTCAAAATCGTTGATATTATTTGGAATCGTTTATTATGTTGGAAGTTCTCGCTGTGTCAATCCCAACACTAGGGGCAACATTTCAAAAAATAATATTTAGTTTATCCATTTTGTTTATTGTACATTCGACAAATATTAAATTACAGACCCCCTGCTGCCACCATACAACCCCAGATCTTAACGGATACACCCCCATGTATAATTGTCTTAACTAAATACTTATAACTGGATTCCTCATTTTTTTGGTCTCCATATTTTTGCGAGCTTCTGTGAGCCAAATAATTCAATTTTTTCCTCATCATTAAATAAAATAACATTACAAAAATCTAAATACTTATTAAGTTACTTTTTGACAAACAGCAGACGTTTTTTTCTGGCTCGATTTCGTGATAACGATTTCTTTACGTAGAATCCCGCCATGTAACCCCTGTTCATGAATAGTCCTTCTAACAGCGCTTGTACTTTCTGTCATTGTGAAATGCGTTGAGGTATTTTAACAGCACTTGCAGCCGGATTAGATTTGATCTCTGGTCTCTCTGCTCTCACTTCTCTATCAGTAAGTCGTCTTGGTCACTTTGTTCTCTGAAAATCATTAATCTGTTTATATTTGGAATATTTGTCAAGAATTTTTTTGACAATGCAATGGCTACTTTCAACAATTTTTTCAATTTCATATAAAGATTTTCCATTTGCCTTTAAGTTTATTAACAATTTTCCCGTTTC
This sequence comes from Argiope aurantia, assembly GCA_026543865.1. NCBI lineage: Eukaryota > Metazoa > Arthropoda > Arachnida > Araneae > Araneidae > Argiope > Argiope aurantia. Next base: position 23,601 of record JAPMOR010106965.1, read on the forward strand.
TAGTGCTATTCGTTTCCCATCCCAAAATCTTCCCAGATTTTGCAAGAAATTTACATTGTTTTCTTAGGGGACCTTGCACAGAAATTTGCAAGGTCCCCTAAGAAAAAAAATGTCAATATTTATAAAATTAAATCATTTGAAGGAGAAAGAGTTATGAATGTTTACTTTTTTTTGACGCATAAAATTGGATGATAGGAGTTACTTCTTTAGGTACTTTATTTTAATTGAATGTTTATAAGTTATTCGATTCTGCTTAAATAAGTAAATGATTATATATATATATATATATATATATATATATATATATATATATA
>JAPMOR010106988.1:0-15864 GCA_026543865.1 Argiope aurantia
TGTTATTTAATGGTTTTTTTAATGCTTTTTAAAGGTGTTTTGTAGGTCCGTTTTTACTTTTTATTTTATAATGAAATATCTTTCATGATTGGTTATTTTGGCAGTTTGGGCGTTTCCTATTACATTTAGATAATTCCGTAAAAAATTAAGCTCACCACTGATTACTAAGTATAAAAGTATTCTTACAAGATTTTAATATTGCACAATACATTTTAAAGTAACATTATAAATCATCATTCAGTTATATATTTATTTATTCAGCTTTTATTTTTATTTTTAAATTTTATTTATTTATTTATTTTTACTTCCTGGAATATATGCCAATAGTCGTGTCAAATTAATTAAAGGCAGGATTCACTTAGAACTCGAGCTTTTGGAATTTTGATATTTCAATTGTTTTATATTTGCGCAAATTTCATTAGATTTTTATTTTTTAAGAGCTTTACTATTATATTTATTCTTATATATGTTACTTGCATTTTTTATGTTCACTCTTTAGTAGAATAATATATCTTAAATTATCATTTAATAATTTATAATATGATATGTAAAAGATTGTTCTTGCCTTACAGGGTGCGTAGTGACAATCTGCTGCAAAAATAAAGTACTTTTAAGTACCTTTGTATAAGTATGCATATGTAAACTGCATATTTTCTAATCACAGAATTTTTTTTTAATTTTATAACAATGTATAGCTTTTACTGAAAAAAAATCTTAAAAATTAATTTTAAACGCTTATTTAATAAATTTTAATATTTATTTTTCTATTTGCACAACATTTTGTATTGTAAAATTATGCTTTTTTGGATTTGACTAAAAAATAGAAATAATTATATAATTGAAAAAAAAATATTAATACCAAAAAATTAAGTCAACTTTTATAAGATTAACAATAAAGATTTATGAGCTTTTCCAACATTTCTTAAAATTAAAATAAAATATACATAAACATTTCTGAAAATGCCGATAGTCATGTAGAAGCACAAATGATGTATTTTCAATATGACCACAAATTTTGTGTGTGATTTTTATAGAAGCAACAACTATTACGATCAAACATGGCTGAGATAGAAAGAGTATTAAATGATCCTTCTTATTCATTCTATTAAGTAAGTAATGCTCGTTCTATTAAGTAATTTTATTTGCTATCTTATAAAGCTAAAAACTAAAGCTTACCTATGGGTATCAATCATCATACGACTGGCAAAACTGCCATGAAATTGATGATAGAAAAATGCCAAGTTCTAAATAAGTTTTTAAAATCCTTTATAATAGAAATGATTAAAACAAAATTTTTACTCAAAACTATACTTATAGTCACAAAATTACATACCAAATTTGATATATTTTAGTTCAAATTAGTTATTTTTGAGTTATCGCGTTTACATATATCTGAAAGTACAGACCGACATGCGGTGAACCCCTTGTTGGTTTTGACACAAAATTTGACAGATGTTTAGACAATAGATACTAAATCTGTGTACCAAACTATATAGCTCTCTTCGTTTTGTAGTTACCATGCTAACTTATATTTGAAACAGTCAGATAGACAGATTTCCTCTACACAGATGTTACAGAAAATTTGATCGAAATCTAAAAGTTTGGTATGAAGATCGTATACCAAATTTCATCCATCTAGCTCGAAGTGCTTTTGCGTATAACATAAAAGCCCTTTTAACCAAATAGCAATAAGAATAAAAGCATTTTTTTCTTTTATAATTATTTTAACACCTGCAAAATAATGCGATTCAATGATTCGAAGAAGAAATGTCATTTTGAATTTCATTATAATAAAAATATTTGTTATAAACCGTGTCCACTTATTTCTCAGAAATTATTTTTAAAAATTTATATTCAACCAAATAAAATTTTTATTATTCAAATACTACTCTTTTTTAACCTTTAAAACGGTGTTGAAATAATTTTTATGCGATAATATGCTTTGATGTTTTGATAAAAACACATTAAAATTCTATTTTTTAAATTAAATTTTGAATTAAAAGTTTGAGAAATCCGTGTTTAGTATGCCTCTAAGGTGCAAACCTCTACTTCCCAAATTTCATGCTTCTAATTTCAATGGCTTTATGCTGGGCATCGCTCATGGCAAGACTTTATATAAGAAGAGAAATTTCATTTGGGGGGGGGGATTTCTATAAGAGTTATAAAAAGAAAAGCTTTAATTTTTTACGTCATAATTAATAATATGCAATTTAATTACCATAATTATGATATATTTCATAATAATATTACTTGCATATGAATTCTTTTTGGCAGTATCGTATCAAAGAAATGATTTCTTATTTTCTTTCCCGATTCCTTTCTTCTCAATTAAAAACTCCTTTAATCGTGTGTTCAATTTTTATCGACTTTAATAATGTAACAGATTTTTTGAACTCAGATAAAATATTTGATACTAATACTTCAATAATTCTTTAAAAAAATAAGAAAATTAGAAATTGTTTGCCTTTTTTTTCAGTTAATATCATGATAAATAAGTCTTTTTACCTTCTTTAAACTTTTTTATGAATGGTTTTCTTTTTGCAATTCAGTAAGTACTCTTCAGTTTTTAAAATTAAAAATAAATAAACAACTCATATACCTAAAAAAAACAGTTAGATTAACTCCAGCATGAAACAAAAGCACAGTTTTATTAACAATTAAATTATTGTACAAATTTCTAAAGAAAATAAAATAACAAATAATAGTTTTAAATGCCTCTTTTTCTCACATTTACTGTAGAAATTTCTGAAAATTTCTTTTCTCTACCAATTTGTATTTAAAAAAATTACCTCGGCTAATTTTTTGTGTCCCAGACGATATCAGCCAATATAAAGATATAATATCAGCCAATTTTCAAATGATTTACAAAATTCTTTAAGGAAGGAATATTTAATTTGTTATTTTATAATTAAAACTGTTTCAAGAACTGGTATGGGAGAGATTGAGTTTTGAAAAATAATTAATACTATTTTAAACACAGTTATCGGAAACAATAAGCATTTTAATGTATTAATTTTTTTTTAATTTAATATTTTTACATTTTTAAATTATGGGTTGGGCCTAATAATTGGTCGAATTTCGGAATAGAAATACTTTTATTTTCTATCAAATTTGATTTCCATTCAATAATCTGTCCCGAGTTATCTATTTTCAGAAACTTCAATATCGTCCTCGCTATCAGAATCATTTTCTAACAAAGTAGAAATATTTTCTTCTTGAAAAGAGTTTGAAGTGTCAAATCCAGCATCTTCCTCATCACTTATATCAAATGAGATTAATCTGAATCTTCACAGAGTATTTTATTAATTCCTTTTTGAGTTGAAACTTTCCGAAAACCCGGCATTTTAGCAAGACATTTTAGTAGCTGCAGAAAGCGTACTGTAAATTAAACATCTACCCTCAAGCACTTTCTGGAGACACCAATCAACAGTGACAGCGGGAACGGAAGCAACCACTGTTAAAAAGACAAAATCGCCCGCACCGTTTTACGACCCTGCTGAGAAAAGGGGAAGGAAATAAACAGGTGGCATTTCCGTCCCTCAGCATTTGTCTTCTTATCTGTAGGAGGTTCAGGCATGAAATTAGCAAGTCCCACACTGTTGTTCGTGAACGGAAATAGCCAGGTCCACACAGTTAATGAACTGGAATAGCCGGGTCCACACCGTCGTTCGCGAACGGAATTAGCCAGGTCCACACAGCTAATAAACGGGAATAGCCGGGTCCACAAAGTCGTTCGAGAACGAACGATTTATTCAGAAGATAGCGACCTGATTCAGTTCGTTCACTTAGTGGACCCGTTCGTTTCGACCGGTTAATTCGCGAACGATCCACCTCTAGTAAGGAGTAGGGGAGATTCTATTTTCCCATATGTATGTGGACCGCCTGCAGATGTGAAGGGGGGAAGGTCGCTATGTTATTTTTTTAGACACTTAGAATAATTGGGCGCTTTCAGGGTTAAAACCATAGAGCTGAGATACTGATAGAGGGAGTGCAACCCTACTTTGGTGTAGGACAAGATAAAATCACGTGACTTGTGGACAGAATGTGTGTTCATTGTAACCGCATTCTCCGTTCCCTATTATATTTCAATGGCAGATTTTTTCTCGCTTTTAACTGTTGGATTTTGAAACTTATTTAAGCCATGGTTAACTTTTGCTGTGCAAGTGGATGCAAAGAAAAAGCTTCTAAGGATAGTCCTGTATCATTTCACAGGTATGTACAATAAACATATTCTGTTTATATCCATTTTAAGTCAATTTAAAATTTCGTAACCTCCATTACTCAGTGATTTTGGTGTTAAAACTGAATAATATTCCATAGTTTGGTTTAGTTATTGTATTAAATTTATTTAATTTGTTATTAAGCTTCATTTTAACTGATGTAACTGCATTATATTTTGTTACTTGCTTTATTTTAATCTCGAATGTGTTGCAAGTGCTTGGCTGCAAGCTTGGCGTTATTTTTTCTCGCCAATACAAGTGTTTACATAAACACTATTGACCGATTAATAATTGTGTATTTATTTTAGTGCAAATAAAGTTCCTTATTATTTCCAATATGTTGTTTCTTTTTTACCATAAATATTCGAATCGTATTATACCGTAAAAGATATTAAATATCATTGTGAATGAAATTGTGAAACTAAAACGTTTTATCGAAAATGTTATATAGTAAAATTTCATAAACGTGCTAGCAGTAATTGCATGTTTTTATAAATTTTAATTAAGATCTAAAAAGAAACTAGTGGATATTCTAAAGATAAACTATTAAAGAAAGAATTGCTATCTTAACAGATAAAAATTTTGTTTGAATGTTAACATTTATTAATACCTTGCGATATGCACATATCCTAAAATCACCGTTTTCGTAAAAAATTTGAATTTCCTTATTATTTTGTATTAAATCAACACATTTAAGATTCCAAAAATGACTTAATTTTGTTTCTGCGGTAGTTAGAAGCAAAGTCACCGCCAACACTATAAACCAGAAGCGAAATATTTAAAACTGATATTAGCAAGGCGAAGGCACGAGGTTTAAAATTGAGTTCGGAATGAGATTTTGTATAATGATAGTATACATTTAGAATGTTTATTAATGAAAATATTAAGACTCAATAGTCAACCTTAAAACTTTCAAATTAGCTTATATTCTAGAGTATATAGCTTATATACTCTATGGTTAAAACCATTAACTGCAAATATTTTCTCCCTTTCCCAGATGCGGTAGTTTTTCGAACAACGAAATCGGATCTCCGTTCCATTCGGAACTATACATTTTCTGTAATAGGAAAGAAAAAGTTGGAAATTCAAGAGTTGGGGAAGGAAGTGGTCAGTCTGTAAGATAAGATAGCCAGATTGTTTAGAAACACATTCACCTCACTGTGGTAATTGGCTCTATACAGCTGAGGGAAAAAGGGAGTGTAAAATGCCCGTTTTTCTTGGGGGTTTTTAAATTCAAACTCTGTCTCGCATGAAACAGACGCCTTTTTTCACACCATTTAAAGCAGGAAATAGGGTCATAAACATCTTCCTCCCCCTTCATCGTCCTTTGAGAGAGTAAGAGTTCACCTTCTTTCCTTCCCGAAGGATACTCTAAGGGTGTAATCACAAGAACACAAGGAAAAAGATTTAAAACGCCATCCCCGGTCGGCTTTCTTTGGATGCAGATCAACTTGGTTTAGACTGAAGTGTCGTGTATCAGGATGACAATTGTAGGGACTCTGAGGTGTAATCAATCAATGCCATACATTATTTTGTAGGAAAATAGTAGAAAACCAGCTTCTGTAAACATATCAACATAAGACCACCGAATTATAGAGTGATTGGGTATTGATGCCAACATTTTCCCTCTATATTCCATTTTTTTTTCTTCTTCTAACTAATTTTGGATAAATATGAATTTATACGCAACTATATTTTTCTTTGTTTTTGTATAAAAGTGTAATTGGATTTTGTTTCTTAACATTTTACTTCTCTTACAGAAGCTATTCATACTCAATTTTTTTCACAAAAAATATTGCTTTATTTGAGAAAGTAGTCTTAATTTCACAATAGTACATTGGATTCCTTTAATCTAATATATAAAAAGGAATTTTTGTTTGTCCGTATTTTAGGCGCTGCTATACTGTTCATTCGATGACGATAAAACTGCCAACTTATTGCCTTGAACCCAGAAAGGCCATGCTCAGTTGCATGTTAGACGCTCACGAGTCGGACAGCCACAAAATTTATTCTTTTTTGCTGAAGACAGAAGAACTAAAAATACTGTCTATCCTAAAGTATACTTGAATAATAAAGTAACATGTTATTTATACTTATGTTTTATAAGTCATTTCATTTCAAGAATGTATTCATCGCGAAAAAATAAATAACACTCTTTTTATCATTTCTAATTAAACAAAGCTATATCAAACGATAATTCCAAAATTATTTCTTCTGTGGCAGCAGAGCATCGGATATCAGCTATTATAAAACAGTTAGATTATAACGAAAATGTAATATCCTGTTCCAGAGATATTTCCATTTACCAAGTTAGTTTAATTAGTTGAATATTCGATTTTGAAATGAGTTCAGCATGATGGCTGGTTTGAAATAGGCGTAATTTTTAATCATAGTTAAGTGATGAGGACGACAACTGAGCCGCCACTCCTCCCCGAATTTCCACACCACACCAATGAGATCATTTAACAAATCTAAGTAGAAAAAAACACATCTGTGATGTGTATTCTTCCATTTTTCTCAAGAGGAATGAAATGTTTATTTCAAAGTAGCAAAAATCATTAACAAAATTATCTTGTGATTTTGATGAAATTATTTATTAACACTTTTTTTTCCCAGTGATTCAAGTCTGAAAAAATTCATCTCTATAATTTTATTTTTTCTCACAATATAGTTTCCTACCACTTTCTAAGTCAATCATTTTTATTCTTTTAAACTGTATTTTCTTCCTATTTATCTATACTTTTTTTTCTGTTAAACAATCCAGAATTTTTTATTTTCTCTTATGCCACAGAAAGGTATACCAGAGTAAAGCAGATTACATTTAGTTGATATGATGTCTATTGAATTCTTACTCATTGCATTAGTCGTTGCGTTAAATCCGAATATGATGCAATTTTAACTTGAGGCCATATATTTCCAATAATCATGATTTCTTTCATAATGTTTTTTTTTTTTTTGTTGTTGTTGTTGAAATGTCCTCATCTATTTGAAAATTGTTATTTGTTGGACCAATCTCGACAAAGTTTAGTTTTTGATATCTATAATAATTTTGTATCTTTCAATCCAAATCGATTTTTTCCAGACAAAAGAATGTGTTTTCTTAGAAGAGAGCAAAGAATTCCATGAATGTGGATGTCTTTTTGTAAATGACAGATTGTAAAATTCTTTACTTCCAAACTGATTGCATTAAGCGACGTTGTGATCGCACAAAATGGAAATTTTTGTGTAAATCAGTTCGGAGCCAGAAGATTTTGATAATATATAGTAATTATTAATATTAGCCACGATCACATTACGAGACTTTCATTGTATTCTTTTGAGAAAAGAAATAAAGCAGAAGGGATACTTTGAATTTTATTGTTTAATTAATGTTTTACAAGTATTAAAAAGTGCAAGAGAACTTTCTTTACTTCAGAAATTAACAATTGTGTAGATAATCATTCCTTTTCCTCTTATCAGAGAAATTTATTTTCTATATTATAAAAATTATCTATCATTTACTATTACTAATTTGGAAATTATGGATTTTATGAGAAATTTCTTTTGAAAGAATTTTCAACTGAAATAGCTTGCAGATCAATTGAACTAATCAAGCACAATTTCATATTTTACATGTCTTATGAATTGAGATTGAATATTTCCTTATATAAAATTATTTTTAAAAAAAACTTAGAAAAAAGGGTTTAAAAAACTATCAATGCAATGCTTATAAATCTCTTTAAAATTAGAAGAAATTTTTTCGTTCCGTAAAATTTTTATAAATATGTTGGCCATTAACGAAAATAAGTTAACCAGAAAATTGCGAAATAAGTAAAGTAATTAGCGTTATTACTTACCTTTTTTCGCTACATTCCTCACTTCATCATGGAATTAACTTAATTAATTTTCTGGAACTTTTTAGAAGAATATACTATTGTTGCTCATTTGTTAGTTTCATATTTTATTTCGAAAAATTCTTTCAATCAGAAATCTCCCTGCATTTTAAAAACTTTAAAAATTGTAGAAAAGTTCCTTTAATTCCACGAGACGATTTTTTGTTCTTGTTAGTTTAAAACTTATAGGTTTGTTTTTGTATATTCTAACTTACTTTTGCGTCTCAGTCTTACACGAAATTACTTACAAATGACGAGTACCGCTTTGAAGCGGCCCTAATCTATTTAAGAGTTTTTTTTTTTTTTGTAAGAAAACGTTTTTATTTATTGATTAAAAGACTGTAAAGAAGATAGCTTAAATGAATGAAAAAAAAAACTTTCAAAATATCCATACTATTTAACAATACGAAGTTTGTTTCTGGAGATAAATTGAACTTTTATAACACCATGAAACGGAAATTGTTCAAATCCAGTGTTTAAAAAAAGGCTTGTGCTTGTTAATAATAATTGCATAACAATAAAAATATTTACTAATATTTTCTAATTATTAATTTTAAAAAAAGAAAAGAAGGTAAAAATTTTTTAAATATTTTAAGTATATATATATAATTACTCTTGGCACCAATTTCTGATCCAAAAAAATTGTATCAACAAATTTAATCAAACTATTATTTGTAAACAATCCTGTAAAAAGACTATATTTGATACTTTTTATTAGTATAAACACTTAAGCAATATGCAGAAAATGTTAATGATACTGATTAATGTTTTTTTTTATTATCATAAAAATGCATAATCAAAAGATTAAAAAAATGCAATTTGTTTCTGCTAATTATATGAAAATTTCAGGTGATTTGCCCCCATGTATCTGAGTATTTCAGCCTAATTTCTAAAAAGAAACACACAAAGATATCATTATAATGAAAAAAGGAAGTTTAAAGATTACATAGATATAACTGGAACAGGGATAATGTAAACACATACTGAAACTTGAATTGAAAAGGAAGAGAAAATCTAAATTGTTATAAAAAATAAGTTTAAAAATAATACAGGAAATAATTATTCAATTCAACTTCAGGAACAGAACGCAACTAAATATTTAAAGTTTAGTTCAAAAAAATTAATTATTATTACTATAGGAAGTAATTTATTTTTTTAATAAAAGGATTTTAATTATATAAATATTAAATTTACTAACTAGCATATAACGGAACTTTTATTATTCATTTTCATTAATAATATCATTGCTTAATAGAACTTTATGGCAAAGCGGAGGCAGAAAACCGCTTTACAGCTTGGGTAAAAAATAAAAAAAATTGAGAACTATTTGTTGAGACGGATATACAAAAACTAATAACCGCATTACAACGAAGGCTAAAAAAAGATTAAGAACTATTTGCTAAAAAGGATGCACAAGAACTGCTTAACACCTAACAGATCGGTGGTTCATGTTCATATCACTCCCATGCAGAAACGAATGGGTAACCGACGTCGATGAGCTAACGCTCGCTTTGTTTACTACTTGGCGATAACCCTTGGAGACCATCCAGACCTTTGTAAGTATCCCCATTTATTGATTTCCTAATAAATGAAAGCTAAACAATAACAAGGGTATTTTTATATTTGAAGTTTTTTTAACATTCTTTGGCAGAAGTAACTAGACCGTGGAGGCCTAGTGGCAAAGTCTCGCTTTCGGAACCGAAGGGCTACAGGTTCGAGACCCGATATTCCACCGACCTTTGTGTAAGCGAATCTGGTGCACCTTGAATCCGTCGGGGTAAACGTCCTCCCGCTAATGTGACGTGGAAGTTTGGACATTGTGTGCCAACTTAGGTGTTATTTCATCGCGTTTCAAAATTACGAAGTCCACCCCTAAAACACCCGTAGTGTTGCTTTAAAAAACGGGACTTTAATATAACTGAACTGAATGGATAACTGTTAGAGGTTATTTTGATAATAACTTTAAAATGTAAATGTCATGTAAAAATAATTTAATTTACTTTTTTATGGATAGAAGCAGTAAAACATTAACGTTTTGTTAAGTATTCCTTCAAATTTAATACAAAATCACTAACATGTTTATCTATGTTCAGAAAAAAATTACAGCTGTTATGTAAGATATTAAAATAGAGTTTTTTTATTTAACAATATATTGATCGGAAATTATTCATTTCATGTTAATAACAGGATTACAAATGTCTATAACGAAAATATGCTGAAGATTTAATCAATGTTTTATATATTATAATTGAAAGTAAATTGCATAAAAAAAAGTGAAATTTTTTAAAAAAAATTTTAATGCTACAGCAACAGTTTCTCCTGCAATGCAATAATACAAGCCTAATTTTATTACTTTTAATAAAGAAATTAATTAATTCTAAATTCGGTAATCGGACCGATCGGAGTTCTGCGACTTGTGGGCTCATTGTGTAGCCAACTAGACTTTTGCCACAGCAAATTGTCTGTAACATGCAAATAGTTTTCACAAAAAAGAATTGACAAAGAACATCCGAATCAACGGGCATTGAAATGCGTCCGTAAAGCCGTTTCTAATAAATGTAATTAAATTCCCAACAGTTTTGAATCTATAGTACAGGAGATTTTATGTCAACAGACCGAAGAAATTATTTAAATAATTCTAATGAAGACGGAAAAATGGCCGATTTATTAAATAGGTAAAGTTGGCAATTGCCAAGAGGCCCCTGAACTCCCAAAATTTTGTAGCGGTATTTTAAAAGTCATTTAATTTTATGCTTTCATTTAATTATAAAAGCCGAATAATTCAATTTATTCAAATCAAAATCAAATATTGTATAAATTTATTTGATCTTTATTCTAGTGATATTCCTAATTACCATTTGCAAGTTATTTACTACGCTATTTTATAACTCTACAAAATTAGGTGCTTTAGAATTTTAAAAAAAATTGCCCACTTTTTGTAATATTATTTAAAGTATGTAAAAGAAAGTTTTTTTTAAAAATTCAATTTTGCTTAAAGTTATTTTCAAATTTTAGCTTTGCACTATTTTATGCTTAAAATATTGAAATCGACTTTTTATAAAGGGATTTGCGATTGCATTTTGTCAAAATTTGCTACTTAAAGTTAGCGAATAAAAATTAATTTAAAATCGATAAAAAAAAATACTGAGTTTTTGGAGGGAAAAAGAGACCTAGATATTTGTATTACCTCAGGGTCCCTGAAAATTTTGTCGGTCCTGAATTCTTTTGAAATTAGAAATAATCACATTGCTTGAAATATGAAAAGCGAGTGATTAAATTCTGTGTAAATTCAACAGGTCTCTTGTTTTGTTAGCCTTGTGGAGTAAAAGCATAGCTTACGAGTAAAAACTTATAACAAAAAGTTACATCTATATTATTGATAAATGCATTATTAGGGCTTCGTTCATCACGATTTAACGACTTATTTTGCACATAAAAAAGATCTTTAAAACAATTTAAATTTCTAAAACATATATATTACATATATTAATATATATATCAATTTTTTTATTATTTTCTTTTACAGCTGTAGATTTTGGTTATCGTTTAATAGTGCATCTGAAAGAAAATTAAATTTGAATTCAGCTAACATTTACAGATTTTCGCAGCAGTAAATGATCATTTAGGGAAATATTTCTTGTCATTCGTCTTCTTATCATTAGGCTCTTTTTATGCACTCTGTACTTTCAACATTTCATATACAAAATGAAAAGTCATACAACGGACAAATAATTTATCCTTATCAGAATACAAATTATACAAAATGTTAGAAGATTAAAATATATTTACGATGATAACCAGAGAGATTTAAATTTGCAATAGCGCTTCTACTCTTTAAACTGATATAACACGCTATCTCACGGAAATGCAACATCCGTAATTCGATATTTTCTTATTCCTTATGACATTTCAAGAATTGCTTTTGAAACCATTCCCTCCTTAGAAATCATTGCAATTCCAGTTACCTCATTTAATTGTACTTCAAACTTAAGAAACAAAAATTTTTAAGTGCCTATATTTAAATAACATATATTTCACTGTTCGAACTTATTGAATTAAACAAATAAATCAAGAAGAAATAAAGAAAAAACTCATGAAATCAAAACTTTATTTTTAATGAAGATCGTTATATTTATGCAAAGTAATGCATCTTCTATCTAAAATATAGAAGAAATGATTATTGTTTCGAAGTAGATACAGTATTTATATGAGAAGAAATATCATTCCCCAATGATTTTTATCATACATTTTTGAATGCATTTATTGAAAAGCAATTTATTTTTTATAAAAGACAAAGTGGAAACTGTTGGGACTGTATTAAAACGCATGAAATTGCATTAAAGAACATATCATTAATTATTCAAAATTGCTTTAAACATCATGTTAAATTTCACCAAATCTAAAACTTTTATATAACGCTTTAAATTTTGCAACTTCTTGTGGAATACATTCTTATCAGTAACAAAAATGGCTTGTAAACAAAACCATTGATTGACAGTTTTAAGACTGGTTCGAAAAATTTCATACAACCCTCCCAAACATCACGAAGTTACAGTTGCCGCGGGGATGCTCGTTTCTGACACTTCTTTCAAGGACGCACAATGACCCTTTGGCCTTATGTCGAGGGGTTGACAGTGTTTTGTAGATTTCGTCTGTATCTCGTTTTCTATCTGTTCTCTTTCTCTTTCTATTCTCGTTTTCCATCTGTCCTCTTATTAAACTGCTAGATATACATTCGTCGTCTCTCGAAACTAAAATACTTCACGTATAATAGTTTTAATGTAAAGAATATTTTATAAAATATTATAATACATCTTATATTTGTATCGCCTCGTGTTTTTTCTATTAAAATCAAAATTTCAACTGAACCAGATGTTTTTTTAAAAAAATACCAATAAAATTCCTTATTTCAAAATCCTCCGCACTTACTTTATATTCTCTTAAATTTGGAGAAAAAAAATAATTGGTGAAAATCGAAGAAAGATTATATGGAAATAGGATTGCATCATTGAAAAGGAAAAAGTTTGAATTATAAAATGATATAAAAAAATTTCTTATAGAATAATTTGCTCTCAAATTACTGTAGAAAAACTATAAATTTTCGGTTTATTTCTAATTAGCTGAATATTTAATTAATTTTATATTTTGAAAAGTCTACAATATTCTTTCTCCTTTGTAAATAATAAGTACGCAAGGTTTGATTTATTTCTGGCCCAATTCTTCAGGTGATCTATAACACACATGCGCAGACGTAGTGACCTTTATTTGTATTATAATTTTTAATTCCCTCCAAGTTTTGGCATTTTTTTTTTATCGAGTTTATGAAAATAGCCCGTTTTCGAGTATCTTTTGAAGAGGAGAGAAATGTACTTTCTTAAAATTTTCATTTCTGAATAATTTAAAGGGAATTCATCAGTTGTAAATTTCTCTATATATATTTAAAGAATTAAAAAAAATCAACGTAATTTATAACTCAAGAATTAAGAAGTGAATAATAATAGAAAAATGATTAAATAGCAAATACTAACAGGCATTAAAAACAAGGGATTGGGGCTTAACAGTTTCACATTTTAACCTTTTGTTCTGCTGTGCTTTTTAAAAAAATAAATTAGACATCCGTTCTCTCCATCTCAATTATGAAGTTTATTTTTCTTATAAGAGAAATTTTGTTAAAGGATAGAACTTTCAAGCAATTAAGTTCTATGAATTGCATTTAAACAATGTAATATCGCATTCTTCAAATTCTGAAGAATTAGCATCTTTAAATATAGATGCGCATTATATATCGATACATCTTATATAAACATGTTAATAATTACATTAATCAGTTATAAGCTCTTTCATGAAATTTACGAACTGTCGTATTCTTATTATAGCAAATATTATTCGTTTTTTGAAGGGAAAAAATACTTTGGGAACTCCTTTTTTTCTTTGGAAAAATATCCATTTTTTATCTTATTTATTTATTTATTTTCATCGGCATTAGAAATTTCAAACGCCTTTTGCATGATTCACAAGAATTACATCTTTAAAAAAGAAGATTAAATATCTTTTTGAAGAAATACATACATGTTTTAATAATTTCTTAACAATTGTTTATGTTTTTTTTTTGTTTGGTTTTTTTGGTATCTTAACATTAGACAAATATATATTGTTCTGTAACACAGAAAAGTCCATACATTTTTATGTATATATTTTAATGTTTGAAAAAAAATATAAAGAAAATATAAAGTTTTCTGGCTGTCCTTTCTCCTCAGTAAAATGTGCGCTTTCTATTATAAATTCTTACGAACTTTGCTCTGAAGCAGTAACAGTACACTTCGAAAATTTAAGTAAAGGATTTTTTCTCATTGGCCTTTTTTTTTTTTGTACACTGGAAACATTGACGAAGACGAAGACGAAATATGCTGTGGTGTCCACAGCGCGAAGCGCTGTTACCCACGATCAGTGATGGTGAGTTCTGGATTGGTAAATTTGCTGGAGTGGATGAGGTCTGGAGCTTGAGTGGAATTCGTTGGTTCGAAAGTTCAGGTGGAATTTCCAGAGGAGGAGCCGAGATGCATCTTGCCTTGGTATGTATGGGAGGTGTGCAGGGGTTGAAGTATTATCTAGGTTTTAGTTCAATGAAGAAATTACGGTATGGCTCATGAGAACTTTGATTGCGCTATTGCGATAAGGTAAGAGGATAGATAGGGGGAATTTTATGATTTACTTTTAATTAATATTTGTTTAAAATTAATGTGGTCGAGATGTGAAGGCTGATTTGTGAGTTTTAGCATTAGGTTAAAATTGGTTACGTTATAGGAGAATTAGTCTGGGTCTTTTGCTATTTTTGTTTGGTTGATAAATTTCTATCTCTTTTATTGCTTCGTTGTCAATGTGGATTATATCGTGAAAGAATTTTTCTGCAATGCTTTTGATGAATTCTTTTATTGAAGGGATATTGAGGGCTCGTCTTATATCGTCGTTTCTCATGAACCATCTCGCTTTTGTTATTTGTCTAAGGATTATATTTTGGCACCTGTCTATGATGTTTAAGTTGGATTTTGCTGCGTATGCCCAAACTGGACAAGCATACGTTAGGACAGGTCTTAGCATAGCTGTATAAACAAGCAACTTATTCTCCCTAGTCATTTCTGAATTCCGAGCAATGAGGGGATATAATTTGCGGGCGTTATCTCGAAATTTTTGTTTGACATAGTTAAGATGGGAATTCCAAGTTAAGGTTTTGTCTAATATTACACCGAGGTATTTGGCTTCCTGAGACCATGGGATTTCAACTTCATTAATTTTAATTAGGTTTTGGGTAGTTTTCCTTTTCTTTGTGAAAAGCACTGTTATTGTTTTTGAGGCATTTATTGCGATTTTCCACTTTGAGAACCAGCTTTCTAGTTCTTGGATGTGTTTGTTTAATGCGTGAGTGATGAATTTTATGTTTCTGTTTTTGGCCAGTATAGCTGTGTCATCTGCGAAAATACATAGTTTGGTATTGTGTTTCTAAGGTATATCGTTAATAAATATTGAGTATAAGGTGGGGGATAATTTAGCTCCTTGCGGAACACCTGCTTTTATGGAGCGAAGTTTGGAGAGTGTGGCGTTAACGCGTACTGTGAAATTTCTGTTAAAGAGGAAGGAGGAAATTAATTTTACGAGAGGAGGAGGAGTGTTATAAAAGATTAATTTATAAATGAGTCCTTCCAGCCACACTCTATCGAATGCTTTTTGAACGTCGAGGAAAACCGCTCCCGTGTTTTCTCTATTCTCGAAGCCTG
>JAPMOR010106989.1:0-34218 GCA_026543865.1 Argiope aurantia
TTTTTTTTCAACTAAAGTAATAATTTCTAGTATAAATATTGTCACGTAGGTTCTTTAGTTTGGAATTCAATGACACACACAAGAAGCAGAGCTAAACGAATTTATTTACTCAATTCTGAACTGAGAACACAGTGACTGACTGATCATCTGCTTTTATACTAGCAGGGAAAGTTCCAGAATACTTTTTTGGAGACAGAAGAAAAGTCTAGAACACTTGTCTGGTAAACTAAAGAAATGTCCAGTATCTGCTGAAACATGAAAACAAGGAATTAAATATTTGCATATACTATAAAACGCCTTGTCTCTAGCGGCTCGCTTGATTATGAGACCAGTGCTATAACCATTCGTCCATGGAGATTCAACTGTCTCGTTTCAATGCGGCATTATGGTAGAGAAGTTTCAAGCTATTGTGCCATCCATTTTGAAGCAGTCTTCTGCTAAGATAGTTTATTATAAAATCGCTCCGACTGTGAAGGATTTCAGTCCGTTTGTTGCGCTGTCGAAGTGCATTCGCTGCGCATTGCTTTTCCATTTAAATTGATCATTTATTTTTTAAATGTTTGAATTTACTCTTGAGAAAAGCCAGGCTGTTATTTTAAAACATCAAGAAAACATTTCAAATGTTAGGATTACACATCAGTGCGACTGCAATGAATTGACCTTTTTATGCTTCATAAAGAGATTCAAAACCGAAGGAACCATAGATAAAAATCCTAGAAAAGGTCTCTGAGGTTATCTTCTAACCGCGCTGATGCTACATTAAGACGATTATGAAATAAAAATAGATTTGCAAGGTCTGCTACACTTGGAAGAGAATAAAATACGTCCACGTCTGCCATTTCCAGTCCCAGAACAGTTCGCAGGAGACTCTGTGAAACTGATTGCATGGCACAAGTACCTAAAAAAAACTCAGTACTGACGAAAACAAAATAGAAAAAACTATTGGAATGGGCCAAAGTGTACAAAAATAGGAGTATTTAGGAATGGATACAAGTTGTATTCACCAACGAAAGTCGCTTTTCTTTAATGTCTGACAAGATTGGCCACGTTTGGAGTAAAGCAAAAGAGATCGTGAGGCCAGAATGCCTGATTCGTAATCAAAACACCAAGAAAGAGTAATGTTAATGGGTGTATGTCATATCAGTCAACTGGAAGAATTCAATTTGTACAGGAAACCATGAATGGTGACAAGTATGTTGGTGGGCTGATGGATCAGTTGCTTCCAACATGCTCCCAAGACAGAAATGGATATTTCAGCAAGATCTATCTCCCAGTCATACATCGAAAAACGTAAGACAAACTTTACAATTAGTTTTAAATTTCATTTCATTTCAGTTATGACCTCTATATGAAACTTTTTTAAGTTCATGTTAAAGCTGTGTTTGCAAAACATGATATTGATGTTCTCGCATTACCAGGAAACGCACCAGAATTAAACCCCATTGAGAATTATTGAGTATAATTTGAAAAAATAACTGAAAATCATCCCAGAACAAAACGGGAACTTCAGGAAATAATAATTAAAGCTTGGCACCATGAAATACTGAAAGAAGTGTTGCGAAACTTTGTGGATTCTATACCTAACAGAGTGACTGCTGTGATTAAAGCCAGAGGCGGCCCAACCAAATATTAAATGATTTTCAGTTTACTTGATCTATTATCTTTTCTTATCAAAAGAATTTGAATTTTTTTTACTTCATTATATTCCGGAGAACCAGTATGGATTCCGATACTGATAACCTGTATCTTTTGTTTGTATTTTATTCTTTTTGAAATTAATTTTTTTTTTCAATAACTTAATTATATCTTGCCTTTAGACTAATTTAACATATAGACTTAAAAAATATGACTTTGAATGAAAAAATATTACTTTGGGGGGCTTATTATCGAAAAAATGTGAAATTTCTCAAACTTGCAATAGTTTTGACCATTAATGTACTTCTTCGTCGAAATGTGGACAGTGCAATATAGTAGTCGGAATAACATGAATGACACATGTGTTGTGGGCCATCAGTTGGAGTCGTGCGTTTTGCTTAATTTTCTTATTTATTAATTTATATTTAATATTTTTACTTTTTAAGATTATCTATATAAGTGTCTTTCCCGAAAAAACGCTATTTTACACACGAAAAAAAACCCTTTTTTATGGCTAAATGTTAGAGCCTTTTTCTATCTACTCTCATGCTGACAATGTCATATAACTTCACCTTGGACCCGATTTTACCATGGTAAAGAGTGTACGTTCAAAAATATAAGCTATGATAGATAAACTGTAAAATTAACACAGTAATATAGCAGATTGTTTTGAATAACATGTTAAACAAAATGTATTTATGATTTTTGTAACTAAACGAAAAGTTCATATATAGGTAAGACAGAAAAATATTCTTATATAATCAGTATGTGATTTGTATCTAAATATTTTCTCTGATATAACACGATTTTACAAGGAAACAATGCCAAGCGAAGCTTTGTCTTCGAGTTATTTTATTTATTAACCAGCCTCACTTAAAAGAGGCTTACCAGTTACTCCGGCTTGTTACAATTACCTCAGAGAGGTAGGGTAGCCGGGAACATGTGTTTTGACACTTAACCTAGAGCACTTACAATATAAAAATACTGTTTCCTACCTTAGATTACATTTTTCTGATTGTTCTCAAATTGATGATATTTTAACAGGGAAGCGGCAAAACTATTTTTTTTCTATGGAATGTCCTATATAATTTAAATTGATTATTTATTATCTTCAATTTAATGGCTTTATAATCACTCTCCGGTTTCTGCTTGAAAATTAAAATTGAAAAATCAAACTTTATAAATGTTTAAATAGTATAACACGCAATTACAAATGTTTAAAGCATAGATTTGCACAGTATAATAAGTGTAAAAAAGTAACTAATTCAATTCAGTAGTTGGAAGTTAAACCTCCAGAAATTAGAGTATTTAATCCATTATTAAACTCATTTTCCTTAGATGTTTTTTTTTCTACATTAATAAAATAAACTCTTTTTTTTTCTACCTTCTTATGCAATGAGAGGATCTGGAAGTATAGTATTCGTCCAAATGTCAGAAATAGCAAATTGGTCAACCACCACGAAAACAAATTTTACTAACCGCACTTAGAGCCCTTTGCACCAATAATGCATCACCATCAAGTCTCAATCCTACATAAGTATGGATAATGAGTCTTAATTCTTCAACTCTCATCGCTACCGATCAAAATATACATTTATCAAAAAATCAGGATGAATTACTCTAGAAAACTTGTTTTCTCTACTTCTACACAGCCTTCATTTCTTGTTGAAAACATTTAAATTGAAATTGAAATTTTCCATTAGTATCACTTTCCTGCCTCCCTAGTCATTAGTGTAATTGTTGTCTTCTATATTGTTCGTTAAGATTGATAAAAAACATTATCACAAATCTAATTTTATATAATAAATGTAATACATATCTAAATAAATATGCTATATTCCTTTTAAATATAACTTGTTAATTTGACATAAAAATAACTATTAACTGTGCAATTGACCGTTACTGAATTACTAAGTTTCGGATCGTTTCTGGCATATAACGAATTATTTTAAAGACATAAATAATGTATATTTTTGTCACATTAAAAGCCTGATTTTAGTTATCCTACTAAGAACTAAAATTCAAAACCAAATATCGAAAATGCCACCCACTCTGCAATATCAAACAAATCCAAGTACTTTTTTTGACTTTGGCGAGGTATTATTTAAGGTAACTTTGCAATTTACCTTGAATATAGCTGTAATAGAGAATGATGGATTTGGATTCAATTTGCTTTCAATTAATCTGAGTGCAGGGGTTACTAAAAAAGGTACAGAAAAGTATAGAAAGCAGAAAGAAATATGAAAACAAAAAAAGAATGTTTTAATTTTTTTTCGAAAGTGACACCCAAAGCGTATGTTTTTCATCCCATCAATGCGTGCTATTCCCAATTATATTCCAATTATACTCCATCCCAATAGTCACCATACCCAATTATACTCCAATTGTCTGAATTACTTTATATGCAAAATATTTCTCCGCAGTTTTAGTTTCCTTTATCACTTTCTTTATCTCATAATTGATAAATCATAATTTATTAAAATTATTTTATCATACTCATAAATAGTAATTACATCATAATAGTGTTTTCATTTTTGAAACTGAAACTATGTAGCTTAAAAAACTATTTTTTCTTCCTTAACTCGATCGCTCACCTTACTCAACTTAAAGGACCATAACAAAGACACTTTAAGCCACAACTTGATTCACTTAGCGTTATTAGTACTATACGATCGCGTGCTATAAAAAGTCAATTGTTAGACAGCAACATCCATCACTTCGAAGATTAAAAAAAAATATTCGTTTCGAAAGTGTATGGAAAATCTTCTTTGCTCTCACAATGAAAAGAGAACTTAAAACTTTTCACTAAAGAAAGTTTAAAGTGTCTGTATTGGAAGTGTTTATAGCTTTATAGCTTAGTAACCACTCAACCGTAAACAAGATAAAAAGTTATCGACATTTTCTTTCAAGAAAAGGGACATAAAAATTTTAGGTGCATTAAATTTATTAAGATTAATGTATTTTTCCAGAAGATTTTGGATTTTCTTGTCCATTAATTTTGGAAAAAAAAATATTTAATAGAAATTATATTTATATCAGTTTTTATAATGAATTATTATATTGGGTTTTTATCTCTAATATTAATAGAGATAAAAATCAAATATTAAATTCATTGGATTTTCAGAGCAAACTGTACGAATTTTGCTTGATAAAGAATTATTTATATAAAAATGTATGCATTTGTATTTAATTTAAATTATTTAATTTTTAATGTATTATATTTAATACTCAACTTATATATCTACTCATTATCAAAATATTTTACGCATGTATTAAAGTATGTATCTTAAAGTTTTACTAAGACTGTCTTTATTTTTAAAAGTACTTCTGCTTGTTAATCCAATTTCAAATTAAATCTTTTAATACAACAATTATATTTTAGACATTCGAGGTTATTCTGATTACTTTTCAAAAAAAATTGACTGATTTGCTAGACAATATAATCGAATCCAAAATGATTGCATTAAACTATTCTTAATAATATGTTTAAAGAAGGAGCTCATAATTGAAGAAAAAATACTTTACTTGAATATTGTTTAATACAGTAACGTTATTAAAAATTACTTATTTCAACATGGCAAGCTGTTGTGATACTTAGAATTGCAAAGATAACCATTCTTCAAGCAGAAACATCTCTTTGAAGAACAATCTTTTTTACAAGAACAGCAGTCGAACACTTTCCCAATTCCTACGGTTCCTTTTCTTACTGCTGTTCTCAGTGAAATCTCCTGATTCGGTTCTCGCTCTTTGATATCTGAAAATCAGTGAAAATATCAAATTTTTGCATTAAACGTATCCTGATTAGCTGTAGTCTACTGTATAAATATTTATAAAGTTAATATAAGTAATAACCATATATTTATTTAATAAATGCTTAGTTAATTCAGTTTAAATATAATTTTTTTTATCTTGAATACAGTTTGTTAAAAACTCCATCTTTCATTCCACTTTCCTACAGGCCATCTTAATTTTTTTAAGCTCTACACCGATGAGATTTCGCAAATCAGCTTTTAGTCTATCAACATCTGGAATGGGAACAACGACATTGCATCCAATATCAAACTGAAGATGTGTTGCATCGAAGATAGTTTTCATTCATTTGGTGCTTTATTAAAGTTTCTTTGATTTCCTCTCTAATTAGAAAAATGTTGGTCGATCATCTATATTTTTTATAGCATCTGATGGCAAGGTTTAGGTTGTCATTCCAACTCTTAGTTCAATCCCAAACATAGATTTGTATGAGGATTGTTTAATTCTTGAATGCGGAGCTCTGTTTTTCATGAACTGGACGAAAGGAAGACCATTAGACTACTTAGTAGTTTGATTATCCTTCATCCATGAAGCGAACATATTTTCTACGTCTTGTTTGACCCTCTCAACTGAATCCTGTGACTGGCTGTGCCGAGGTTTCCACAAAACAATCTTCAATTCTGGCCAATACGTACATAACTGTCTATAACAGAACTTACAAACTCTCTTCCATTATCAGATTGCAGTATACAAAGGACCCCTAATATCAAAAAGATATCAAATACCTGCAAAGCAACCTCTTCCGTTCTTTTGCTCTGAAGTGGTCGTAGTAACACAAACTTTGTTAAATGTTCATGGTAAACCATAATAAACCTAAATTCCTTATCTGACTGAGATTGCTTGTCAATCAAATCCACTTGGCAGCGTTTATTCATTTCTGAGTGAATAATAGGTTCAGGAACCAAAACTTTCCTTTTACTTCTGTTGATATAATTCATAAATCTATAAAAAAATTGTGTATTCTTTCATAGTTATGTTAGCAAATTTTCGTGAATTTTCAATTTTAAGTCATTCTCTATCCCCATGTTCTATGGCCACACGTGCAAATTCTATAGCATTAAAAATTTCCTCAACTTGTAAATAAAATTTTATGGACTCATTTGAAGAAGCCAATATTTTTACAACACTGATTTCAAGAATGTCAAACCATTTTAATCTACGGTACTGAATTGAAGTCTTGCTAACGGAAGATTTTGCTTCTTCAAATCTCAAATAAAAGAGTGTTATATCCATCATTTGTAATAGATTTAAAGTTAGTCAGTATTTTTAAGTAAAAACTAATCGTTCAAAATTTTTATTTTTTTCCATTTTTGGAGCAAAAAGCATTAACATTTTCTCCACTCATCGTAAATAAATCGACAGTATAAACACGTTCCAACGTTAATTAAATTAGATGACTGTACTTGCTCTGAAAATTTCACAAACAAGAAATCTAGATTCATATGGCTTTAACTGGACAATGCCTGATTATAACTAGAGAAAACGGGTTCTCCGTTGAGTTGTCAATTCGAACGCGTTTTACCTAGTTAATAACGAGTTATCCCTAGCGCTGTCAGCTAAAACTCGTTTTCCCTAGTTAATTCGCGGTTTGACTGATTTCGGGTTTTCACTGTAACACACACACACACACACACACACACACATATATATATATATATATTATTTTAAAATGTGTGACTAAACTAAAAAGTCAATTTTGGGTAAAAATATCAAATATTAATATTCTTAATTACTAAAATTTTTTTCCTTATATAACAGCTCGAATTTCGTTTCTAAATACTTTCTTTGAAAAGTTGCATTGATTTTTACAATTTCAAAGTTCACATTCTATTGCTGGTTTACAATTATAAATTTATATTTCTAAAATTCTAAACTTTGGAGAAATCTTTTATGAAAAACTCATGAATTAAAATATAATGTATTTTCTTGTTCAAAATGGGAGCAATAATTTCTCCATATGTATCTACATCCCTTATAGAAATATTTTATAGTT
Organism: Argiope aurantia; assembly: GCA_026543865.1. Classification (NCBI taxonomy): domain Eukaryota; kingdom Metazoa; phylum Arthropoda; class Arachnida; order Araneae; family Araneidae; genus Argiope; species Argiope aurantia. The sequence continues at coordinate 7,439 of JAPMOR010106989.1, forward strand.
GTTTTTTATGGGCAGCAATTAAAAAAAAAGGAAAATTTCATTGTAGTAAGTCAGACAAACCTCAATATTCTTAGATTGGATAAAAATTCAACTTAATTTTTTGTTTAGAAAAATATTTCTTTAGTTATGTCCAAATGTTGGAATAAATTATTTGATAAACTTATAAACTAGATAGTGTTTGCTTTATATATATTTTAAGCCTACCAAACTATTGTTCTTACAATTTTTAGAAAGCTTTAGCTTTCTAATTGGTATGTTTTATATCAATGGATTTATTTCAATCTATTTTTATACAAAAAACAAAAATATAGCATTTTTCCAAAACTTCATCTCCACAATAATCAACTATCTTAAAGACTGCATATCCTTCTAAAATGTTATATTAATAGTTATCAAAATTAATAGTTCAAGAAAATTAAATTTAAAAGAAAAGCTTTTGAGGAAATGTCGGTTTTAAAAATGTTGAAAAAAGATAAAAAACTACAATAATTTTAAGGTATTAAATATATATTATATTAACTAGTAAATTTGGCATCCTTAGCATATTGCCTTATTTTTCTATGTTTACAGCAGATTAATCATAACAAAATTGTTTTATGTTTTTTCATAGATTAATGTGTTTACTTTTGTATGTGTACACAACATATGTACACATATATTTATGTGTACACGGCATATTTACACATATATCCTTTAAACCCATCAGCTCTTTGTTGTCTGGTAATAGGCCAATGTTTTGTTATTTGATGTAATAGGATGCGTAGACTACTTTATTTACATTGCTACTAAAAACCGAATTTGAGCAATTAAAAATTCAGTTAATGAACAAGAAAATAATTTTCTCGCCGTAAAATTTAACAGCATGTAAAATAATGTCAAAACGTTTATAAATAAACACACTGTATTTAGAAGAGAGTTTGATTATATTTTTTTTTTGCACAATTGTTATTGACGTGATGTTATTGACTTGATTCTCTGTTAGGGGCCTTGCTATTCTAGTTTTCTCTAATAAGTATAAAAATACTTAGATTTTGAGCTTGATGATATGAAAATAATGGTAAAATGCCAGAAGTTAGAAACTAAGGAGCTAAATGGAAAGGTTTGTTAATACAGTTTAAAAGATATGACTTTGATACTGGTGTGATAAAATATACGATAAAAAAATTGGAAAACTTACTAAAGGAAATAAAATTTTATTCAATAAAATTAAAATAAAATAAACAATAATACATACTTATGATATACTGCATTATAATTTAAAAATACTAAGATATGAGATAAAAGTACGTTAAACAAAGAAATGACAACAGTTTTAAATGACAGTATTGAATGACGTAATTCATGTGACGAATTACGACACATGATTTAGGTGCCTGCATGTGTTTTGATCATTTTTTCGCTTTAAAAAGGCATTCATTGTAAAAAATTGGTACAATATATATCGATTAAAATATTTCCCATCATTTTCTACAACTTTTTCTCATTTTCGTCTAATAAGTCTTGCAACTGATTGTCTTCGAATGTTTGTGGTCCGTCATATCGCATTGACATCGAAGTCACCAAAATCAAGTCGTTGAAACCAAACATACAATTAGGATACGAAGGAAGCATCCCCATAAGTTTCTAAAACTATCTGATGGGCTCGGAAACATCACCATAAGTTTCTAAAACTGTCTGATATGGCAGCAAATCCAACAAAAAAAAGCAATGAATGCCAAAAATACAATTTGGAGCGTTCCATGATTGGGATCTTTATAAGATTCCAATCATGGAACGCTCTATAAGAGTAAATGGAATCATGGAATAACTCCATAATAGTAAATGGAAAACTTTCAAATGATAACAACAAAGTAATAGTAAATTGGTAAAACCCAAAACCATTGTAGTTTATATAAATACTTTCATGTTTACTAATAGATGTCGCTGATTAAAATACATGTGAGCATCTAATATATTATAATTATTTTTTTCTGAACGTATTAAAAATAAAAATAAAAAATTCCGTAGGAAAAGGATTTAATGTTCAATCGCACTACTGATATAAATAATTAAGGTCAAATAAGTTTAATGTTTCAATGAAAAAATGGAATTAATAAAAATTTCATTTATATTAACTTTGAAAGTTTATTTTAAAATAGTGTAGCAATGTAATCAATGTCATTATGAAGTTAATTTTTTTTAATTTTAAAACTAAGCAAATATATGTTTTATTCGGCATTTTACTCAGAAATTCTGTAAGAAATATATAAAATCTTTCACCCCCATCTCTACGTTTTACTTATTCTCTTGAACATTACGGAAACATTTTAATATTGCAGTTAATATTTCTAAGTGCTGTGCTAAGAAACATGCGTGCAAAATGTCGTTTCAGTTTCTGAAGAGCGAAACAATCTCATAAGATTCGAGCATATAAATATATTTCTAATTTTATATAAACTTATTTCTCCATCTTTCCATATGGCACATTGTTTTCAGATATATGCACCTCAGTTTAAGATTATTGTTATTATCTCATTTTGTGATTTGCTTTTATTAAATCGCACTCTCAAGAGAAAATTAGTTCTTTCATCATAACATAGTGAAAATGATCAAAGCGGAGGAAATCCATAAATTCGTAGTAAATACTTTGCAAGTAAGCCTAGAAACAAACATATCTTTAATTTGACATCAAATGTGGTGCTTTTCTTGACTTCAATATGGAATTGTCTAATTATTTTCGGATTATGCTATGCGCTCCAAACATTTTTCAGAACACTGGCTTCATTCATCAAAGGCATTTTGGATGCCGTTAGTAATAAGGAAAATTTGATTGAATTCTGATTTGGTAATAACAAACAAAAAAAGTGTAGCTCGAAGAATGTTCGAATTCTGCAATGCTTGTTTCTTGAAATATAATTGATTTCTATTTGAATTCAACACATTATTATAGCGTATACTAGAAACGGAAGAAAGAATACAGAAAAAACCATATTCAATATCTATATGTGTGTATTATTATATAATTTTATATGCGTTGAATTCATCCGAATGAAAATAAATTTGCCTACACAATTACATGCAATTTCAAAATTCCATTCCTCATTCATGAAATTACTACATTCCATAGCTACGCTGCAGGGGTTTTTTTATTGCTGGGAAATGGGAAAATCAAATAACAGGAATTTATTCCTTGATAATTAATTTAATTAATAGGGGCTAAATTCGACAGTTATGTTCCTCAGAGCTCTATTATTTGATATGAATAAAATGCATGAATTCCATTTGCATCTTTCATGATATGGAAGTATAAATGCTATTTTAATGTTATGTTTTCTTGTTGTGCTTTGTTTTAAATATTTGTGTTGAATTTAATTGATTGAATACGATAGAAAACGCCAATTGATTGAATAAATTAGAAAATACCAATTCATTGGATAAATTAGACAATACTGAGATTTATAAGAAACGTGTAATAGTAGTAGATGTATACAATTAATTAAATATACTAATGTTATCTTTATTTAATCTTATTCTTAGAATACATAAAAAAATTGTACTGTACTGTCAAATGATATGAAAATTAGAGCTATAATAAAACTTTGTAGTATACTGTAAGGAAGATGAAAGATATATTAAACCTCTACAGCTCCACTTTTTCAATTAAATTGTGTTTATTTATTTATTTATTTTTCCTTATTTTATCTAGCGTGTGAAATGTATAAAGACAAAACATTTGAAATCTCAAAAAATTGAAAGAAAAATGTTAGATCTTATTGAAAAACTTTTGAACCCCATCAAAACCGAATAACACATCCCCCCCCCCAGTCATGAAGATGAAAACTACAAAAATGCTTTCAGATACATAGCTATTTTTTCTTCCATTTTCAAACTGAAAACAGCACAATCAGTGCATAAATTAACTAAGAGTGACGAATAACTTCTCAGGAATTTGAAAGAAACAATTACTTAAATATTCGACTTTTTATTTAAAAGAAATTCATTGTAATTATTTCATTTTTTTCTCAAATTTTACAGGCCGACGCTGCGCAAGGGATTGTTTTCCACGTCGGATTCGAATGGTTCCAGACTGGAATTCCATTAAAATTTTGGTGTGCGTAACTTGGTGCTGGTGTATAGTATATCCATTCGTCCTTCCGCTGATGCGATGCAAAAATTTGGAAAGGGCATATCGAGTTAGTGCCTTTAACATTTACTCATGTTTCTAAACTACGAATTGCCCTTATTTTGATTCGAAACGGTCATTAACCCTTTCGGGACGGGAGGCGTACGCGGAAAGAATCATTTCACAGGGCGGTGTTTTGCGTCACTAAGCCTAATTTTTTAAAAAAATCATAAAAAATAAAGTTTTAGTTCTAACGTTGTTATTGTTGCTACCTTTTTAGAATATTAGTTCATTCATAATACGAACACATTTTTTCTCTCACAAATCGCATTTTCTTGCCATAATAAACCGAAACTAAGGCTTTCCGCAATGAAAAGAGAAGTGCATTAAATGCATCCTAAAGCTAAGCCAAATACAACAGAACTGACGTTACATATCCCGAAAAGAATATAGTTAAAGAGTAATAACAAAAAAAGAAGGAAGAAAAAGAAGAAATGCGAATGATTCTAACAAGTAAAAAGTTTCACAACCCAGCTCTGTTTTTTTATATTACTCTTACCCCCTTCCCCGCAACAGCTGATGAGCAAAATGCCAAAGTCAGGTTGAATACGATCAAACTGAATATCAGGATACTAAAACTATATTTATTTCAAAAGTGATGGACACATGGAGCAATCTAGTGGCGATTAAAAATTATTTCAGCTTAAAATGCACATATGCCTTACCGTTCCATGAGTTCGATTTCCAGAAATGCACAGATGTTACACCTTCTGTGAGACACTTTCGTCGGTGATGCATATATGACGCACTCGTCTCGAAAGGGATAATAATACAAAATTAAACTCATTTTTTTTCTGAAACTCATCTCCAAACTTCTCACTTCATCTCCAATTTGAAAATTTTTACCTAATGATAATTAAATTCAAGGCTTTGTAAAAGTTCGGAAATAGCTTGCTTAGCACTAAAATCATTTCAATTCTTCTAGAATAAATATGCATTTCAATTTTTGTTAATGTAGCTATTAAAAGCATTATTTATTAATGTAGTATTTAAAATATTACTATGAAAAGTAAGTGTAAGTACGAAGTATAATCAATATTTACATACAAAAAAAAATGCAAATGGAAAAAAATGTTAAATTTATTGCTCATATTTTAGTCATTACTCACTTGTATGATCAATAATTCATTACTTTGAGCATCCCAGATAACCAAATTTTTATATTTCTATCACTTACATAATTAGTACAATTACGACTTTTAATGCACGAAACTAACAATTTTCGAAATTGGTTTGTGATGAACTCACTATCGCAAAATCTGTAAAGATTATATTGAAATTTTATATAAAAGAAATTAATTAATAAAATTAGAAAAGACAACCATTACCATTTGCACATTAACATTTCCACTAAACTAGAATGGTTTAGTTAAAATTTGATAGATTACTTGGAAGTCGTAAATTCATTAAAAAGAAGATAGATTCATTTTTAATGAATTACCTTTTCCAAGAAAGTCTATTAAATTTTTATTTTATATATCGCCGCAATTAAAATATTCAGGAGACGGAGGAACCCCAACGGTATGATAAATTCTCTATAAGAAATCTTTCCTAATAAAGATGAATTTAAAAAAAATGATTCTTGCAGAAACATTTACAATAGTTATCATGATGTAGTATGACATAAAGAGAAAACACAGGTTCGTTATCATAAGATGATTTCATCCTTATTGAAAAATAGTCTTTTAAAAGATGTCATATAGGTGCGTCTAATGTTATTTATCTTCTTAGAAGTTTAAAAATATGTTTAACTCTTTAAATATTGAAGCGCCAAAATGTCAACTCTTGAAAGTTTGTGACTCCCTAATATCTTTGCAAAAGTTCTATTTCATTCATTATGTAACACTGTTTAAATGTCTAAATAGTAATAATATCCATTAAATATTTCATTTATAATTTTGTATTGATTGTAGCGCCATCTTGCATTCATGTTATTCTAAAGCGCTACCTATCTACTTTCCCTAATGCAATCTATGTTAATACTTCGCCCGTGGAATCCCCGTTCTATATATACGTGCGCTAAGCGGTGATGTTGCGATAGTTGTTAGTGAAATAAAGAGTTTATTTTTCTAATAGCAATGAAGTGCTTTATACAACACTCTACATGAACACCACCACAATTTAATAATCTTATTTCTTGTAGACTTATACCTACTTATTTCAAATTACTTTTTCTCTACTTGCCTCAAAATATGCAATGCACCTTAGAAAAAATGTGGAATCTTTTCATAAAGGGAAAGAGATAAAAAATATTTACATAAATTTAATCGATCATCAGAAGTGGAACTGTTTGTCAAATTATTCACTCCTTTTCTTAAATAAATAACTGCTAGAATTAATGGTTACAAAGGTTTAAGGCAGAAAAAAAAACTGAGAGTTTATTTGAGAAAAAACGGTAGGAATAATAGCAACATTTAAGTCTATCATTAATTGTATATACCAAAATAAAAATAAAATCTTATGATATTTTTTTACAGCTAAAAGTGAAACTTTTAATGGGAAATAAATGATTTATCGCATTTAATATCATTATGAAAAAACCTACTTTATAAACAAATAACAAGATATTTTCTCCTATCTATTTCTTCATTGTTCTCTTACAAAATATCTGGAGTGGTAAAAAAAAATGTTAGAAAAAAAACTTGAAAGAATAATTGTTTTAAATATTGTTTTTTTTTTGTTTGTTTTTTTGTATTTTTGAAAAAAAAATTGAACAAGAGAAAAAAAATGAAATCTTTGATCGATTCTCATAATCGATTTATAAAGTTACTATGTTTCAGTTTATTTTGTTTGAACTCCGTTCAATTGAAGCTAATAATAAAGATTGATGTGTGTGTGTGTGTGTGTGAGTGTGTGTGTGTGTGTGAGTGTGTGTGTGTTTGTGTGTGTGTGTGAGTGTGTGTGTGTTTGTGTGTGTGTGTTTGTGTGTGTGAGTGTGTGTGTGTGTGTGAGTGTGTGTGTGTTTGTGTGTGTGTGTTTGTGTGTGTGACTGTGTGTGTGTGTGTGTGTGCGTGCGTGTGTGTGTGTGTGTGTGTGTGTGTGTGCGTGCAAGCGCGAATGTGTGTGTTTGCATTGAAGCTCTAGAAGCCAAAACATTTGACATACAGCTACCAAATTTGGTTCATGTATACCTCAAAGGGAGGAATGTGCACGTCAGGGCGATTTTTTAAAAAAGTTTACTAATTAAAAATTAACTGGATTTTGGCGTTATTCCCGCGATACCTATCAAAAATATGTCTGCACAAAAGTAAATTTTACACGATTTTATTTTTTTTAAATGTAATTTTAAAGATAATTGTTTACCTAACAATTTAGTCATGCTAATTTTTAGTTAGTTTTAGCAATTAAAAAAATAGCCTTAATTTCCAGCAAAAGTTGTTAGTAAACGGAAATTGTTCCTTTGAAATTCGAAGTGTTTTCATTGTTTCATCAAATACATAATATCGTGGTTTTCTTCCATTTTGCAAACTAAAAAAGATTCTATTATTCTTTTTTAGATTCTGTTTATAAATGTGTAGTTACTGAAACAAATAAAAAAGTATAATTACAATATTGCTTTTAAATAGCGTTATGGTGTTGGGGCACTATAATTGAAAGGTTCATCTATATGATGAATGGAACATAACTGAGATGATTAAAATGATACATCTTTAATACAAGACAATTCGGGGAAATCCTGAACATGAATTTAAAAAAGACGATTAATCTGAAATCAAATATAACTAAATTTCCTGATGAATCAGTGCGGCATCTGTGGCGACTTGTATATAATATACGACAAAGTTTCATTGGAATTCAGTTTCTTACTGAGTCTAATCATCAGCATATGCAACGTTTTTTTAGAATTCATGGAAAATTTTTATAAAGCTGAAAAACTTCATGCAATTATTTATATTCCCAATATTAAATCTAAAATGATCCTTATATTAAACCAAACTTATTGGAAACTTTATAATATCGTTTTAATTTGAAGACTAAATGTTGAAATAATTTTAAGCATAATATTTTTCTGTTCAAATCATAGAAAAGATTGAATTCATACAGGAATAATTTAAATAAAGCTTTAATTATTAATAATGGTTTGTGGTAAAAACTACTCAAGTTAATCTTGCTCACGAGGATATACAAAAATCATTTTTATAAGCAATTCTAATTTCTTTTAATATATTTTTCACGAAACTTTTACAGGAATTTAAATTAAATTATTAAAATAAAAAAAAATATTTCAACTTTGCACTAATTATTTTCATTTCGTTTACATTGTTGTCAAAAATGTAGAAAATATATTTTAAACAACCTTTCTTTTATGTAAAGAAAATCGTTAAATCTTCCACAGCGAAATTAAATTTCATCAACTTACATAAAAAAGTATTTCCTAATCAGTTTCAACACAAGGGAACAAAATATTCCATAATTAGCGGCATTATACATGAATCTTTACACTTAATTTTTTAAAGAATATAATTCGCACATAATGGCAATTAGTCAAACTTTCAAAACATCCGGCATAATGTGCTCATAATTTATAATCTTTTCAAGAACAGTCGCATTTATCAAGACTAAAATAAATTTCCTTTTAAAATTATTTTACTACGTCAAAAAGAGGCAGCATAAGTCATTTAAGTCATTTCATTTTTCAACCATAATTTATAGCTTCATCTTTAAGAACGTAATCCAAACTCTCCTCTTTAGCTGTTGATGATTATTTCTCTTGATATATGAAAGCTGCTGGCATCTTCGCAGTCTTAAGTCGGTTTAAACTTCGTTAGTGAGGTAATTTGATACAGCTTTGGGTCATGTTTTTGAAGTCAGATAATCTCTAAACGTAGTACAACGAATATGAAGCCAAAGTAAAATTATGATACAAAATTTAATAAAATAAACTATGATAATACAAGAAAATAAAGTAATGAGACATTAAAGCAATTCTGTTTAATAAATATTTTATGTATGCTATCTATATTTTTTTGATGTGACAAATAATATATTGTCGCGAATCTGCAATGCTGTTTCCCAATATAAATAATTCCATCCTAGGAAAGATAGTTTTACTGACAGCTCTATTGGATAGAGATTGGATGCCGAATATGGAATTTTGGCGATAGGACTGATAGGAGCCGAATTGTATTTATTGTTCTAGAACCTTCTGTGCCCTACTCTGTAAGTTTTAAAATGTCAGCAGTCGAAGTAGTAATCAGTCGCATAATTGGTCAGAGGTGAGTCAGCAATGAGTTAATTGTATCAAACCAGCGAAGCCAAAGCATTGAGTGAAGTCCAAAGGGTTATTGGATTGAGAATTGAGCCTGAGCCGTGTGAAAGTCGCATTGAATAGAAGTGAGTCTGCAGTTGAATACATATAAAGCGGGGAAACAGTGGAGAATAGCAGATGTTTGAATAAATCCAGTGAATAGCTATGTGAATTCTTCTTTCCTGCCGTGTTCTATCTGGCCTCTTTCTGTGCTGTTGTAGTTGTTTGTTATCGATTATTACTTGTGGTTTGCTGTTTGTTCTAAGAGTCCTGATATGCATTGATTGAGCACGTCTCGGCTGCTTTGTGTATTGTCCTTTGTGTATTCGTATCTTCCTGTCAATAAACATTGTTATTTGTTATTCAGAACTGTTGATTATGTCATTATGCACACACTACAAATAATTTGTCGATTTTGAGATATTTTGTGTGCTGCGAAAAATTTTTTATTTCCGTAACAACATATTCATGTTATAATTACCTGCCACCATTTCCGATATATTTTATTTCATAGTCCTTGACCCTTCATTCTGTTTTATTGACGCAAAAGATATTCTGGAGACTTGTATAACAAAATATATACTTTCTGTTAGCAAGACATGATTCATCACCGAAATGAATTGGTACCAATTTCCTTCATGTACAATCTCAAATATTGGTGACGTTGTAAAATAATAGTCCAATTATAGATGTGAAGTATTATTGCCGTCATAATGTCGCATTTGCACTGACTTTATTGTGTTGTCCTACAAGGCAACAGCATGCAGCTTTACGGTTATAAAACATCAAATTTTTTCCAATACAATTTTTTGCGCACTTTGAAGTGCAAAAATGAATTAATTCTCGGTGTTTTTGTTCATTCGCCAAGTTACCGCAAAACAGGCATTGCCATTAAAAAGTGAAGATAACACAGAAAATGAGTGTAAAAAGTAGCCAAATGTGCAGTACCACTAGCAAAAGTAGCATTTGATGGTATTTTTTAGTGCTATGTAAAACGAAACTATCTGGTTCACCCACTCTTTAAATTATGTGATAATGAAACTTCAATTTATTTGCGTTGTAAACAACCCGTACAATAAACACAATCCTACTTCTTGAATATTTGATCAAATGTTTGAAGAAACAATGAAAATATATAGAGATTCAAACAAAAACTTAATATTCTGTTGGAAGTCAAGCAAAAAATATTTTTAAGAAATTGCCAAAATTTAAAAAAAAAACCGAAAATTAAATTAAAGTCAGTAAAAATACCACGTTTTAAATTTTAAAATATCGTAAAATTAATTTTTGTGCAATAATATTTTCTGAAATTATTATGGAAAAACATCAACATTCAGCTTAATTTTGAATAAATATGAATTCTAATTAAAATTTTTAAAAATTTTTGAGGCGCCATTCTTGTCCCCTCGTCATCCGACCAAGGTTCAAGATATGACGTTCTTCCCAAAATAGCCCTAGTGTTGCTTTGAAACGGGCAGTTAGTGTAACTCAACTGAACCGATTCTTTTCCTCCAAGTTATATATGTGTTAAATTTGACAACTGTAGTTTAAATGGTCCAGCCTATAGAAAGCCAGCATACAAACTGGCTCATTTTTAATTTTAGTATATATATATATATAATCTGTGTTTTGGCACATTTAAATATTTTATCTATTTGTATAATGATTGAAAAGAATTAGAAACAATTAGTTAGATAATATGGACTCTACCTATTCCCGATTGCCGATTTTAATAAAATAGTAAAAATTCTTTATATAATAAAATGTAGAAATTTTCAACCAATCAAAACATTTTGAAGATTTTTATTATATCGTTATTATTTTAATCATATTTGAGGTACATTTGTCCCATACATGATTATAGCAAGATTAAACATAAATAATACTTAGATTATGAATAATTATGCACACATAAAAATTAAAAATTAGTTATTGAACTACTTTTAAATGAAATAATATGATATGATCTATTTTTTCATATTCAATTTTAATTTTAAAATATACACTAAAAATATAAAATGCTAAGTTAACGATTCACGTTGAAAATTAGAACGTATTTAACTTAAACATACTGTATCCGTAGAAACTTGATTGTAGGATAGTTAGCAAATAATAATAATAATAAATTTAAGAGAATAAACAATGTTTTATAATGTAATATCATGAATTTAAGAGTCAGTTGAAATATCAATCAAAGGATGTATGAGTTTTGTAAACGAACACGCTTAGTTTTAAAAAATTTTCCTCACATAGTTTAAATTGAATACAATCAAATTTAATACTACTAATATGTGGTATAAACTCAAGTTGGTATTTCACAAAATGTTACAAATAAATCCGACTTTAGTTCAAATAAATCCGACTTTAGTTCAACTAAATCCTTCAAGTGCAGTGTTAGTATGAGTCCAAGAGTTAAGCTGGTTGTCTCATGAATATATGTATATAACGAGTATCACTTTTTTCTCATCTGTTGAGAAAGCAATCTCAATTTCGAATATTTATGTAAATCTCGAAGTTCGCCTTCTAAAGTATCGAATCCTGTTTAAGATTTACAATATTTAGATAAATCAGGGATTTCTGGTAAGCAAAAATATCGAAACATAAAGCTACAAAAGAATGAAATATCTCGACAAAAAATATTCCGTATCGACGAATTCGTAATCAATATTTTGGTGCAAAAAATTTAAATATCAAAATGACTTGCAATTGTTTTCTATTTGATTTTGTCACGTATGTAGATATATATTTGCGCGTGTGGGTGGATTTTGTATGCATGTAATATTTCAAATTATTCTATCTCCTAAAATTAGCGAGTTAATCGGTCATAAAAATGTTACTATTTAGAAAAGAAAGGAAACAACATAAATTATTAACAGTTACTTATTTTCTTAAAGATATTAAATTGTAAAAAAGCCATATAAAAGAGGAAAACATTCCTATTAATTCATATAAAACAAGGAAACATAGAAACATTTCTTATTAACTTATTAATAAAACAGGAAAATTTCAAAAAAATTTCTTATTAGCTTATATAAAAGAGGAAAATATAGAAAAACATTTTTTATTAAATATGACATTATTCTGAACATAACCTGCATCAGCGCAAAAATAAAAATAGCTTACCTTATCTTACCTTAAAAGTCTTATAACTATACACTAAAGAAAATAAATTTAATTACTCCATTTCTGTATCTCAGTTTCTATTGTTTTATAAAGCTCTTGAAAATCTTGTTTGAACTCATTTTTAAATGTTTGATATAGATCGATATTCTTCATTTAAAATTCATCACACATTTAACAAACCTGAGTTGCAGATGATCATACGAGATATAATACACATATTTTATAATTTAATTTCCCTTCCATTCACTTGAGAGTACGAAAAGTTGTGGAGAGTAGATCCAAAAAATATAAGATTTCTTGATACCTCGAAATCATGGCTCTTGTACAAGTTTAAAGAGGGCGAAATCGAGGGGAAGGTGAAACTTTAAAATTTTTGGTTATATGTTTGATTATGTTTCTAATACAGTTTCAATTTTTCTAATTGTTTGACTTTTTTAGTTAATTTTTGAAAACTGAATACCTTCCATTTTTAAAATATTTTTAAAAAACGCATCAAATTATGTTTTAATGTGTTTTTGAAATTAAAATTTTCTTTCAATTTGCATAGTCAATTCTATCTAAATTCTGCATATTTTAGGGCTTGAACAAAATAACAAATTATAATAATAGAAATCTTACAGGGAAACGCATACAATTCTGTTTTATTTACAAAAACGTATTTCTGCTGATCAAAAATCTATTATAAATATTCAATCATACGTTTCCAATTCCTTCGTTTCCGTCATATTTGTCTGCTTTTTGATCTGCGTATCATTTATCCGAAAGCCCTTCTAAAGTTTTCAAGTAAATCATTGGCTTATTTCTAAAGCAACAGACTGTACAAAGATGAAAGACACTATATCTCGCGAACAAAAATATTCACGTTTGAAAGCAAGATATCCCTCCTTTCACCAAAAATGTTTTCCTTAAAGGCGGAAAGACAAGTTTCAAATCTCTTTCTGATAATATTAGGGAATTTATCATGAAGGCAGGCGCAACCATCATTTTTTTTAATTCATGAAATGATGATGGTAAAGAATAGAGTGTTGGTTTTCGGTTTTTTTTTCGCTGGTTTATAGTTTAAAAAAATAATTTAGATATTTATTTTATTGCGAATTTAAGTAAATTTTTATCATTATGTTTATGGTTATAAAAACATATTTTTGTAATATATGGTATAAAGTATATTTACATACAAATATTCATTTGTATGTAATTGATGATCAATTTGAATGTAATAATATGAATTACATTCAAATGTGTGTAATTCATATAAAATAGGAATATCTGTATAAAATGAAAAAAAAAGAGACAAAACGATATCGATAGATTCACTAATTCATAAGTCTCTGGAAAGTCTGTAACATTCAAATAAAAAAAGAGCTAAATTCCTGAGATATTTAATATTTTTACCACACTGAATTATTATTTTTCCCTGCAGTTGCTTTCAGATGAATCATTAAAAATTCATATGTAGACTTAAATGTAATCGTCGTTCAATTAATTGTAAACTAAATTACCATATCTTAACTGTCAAAAATTAATACTAATTCTAAACCAGGAGCTTCTCAATAAATTGACAGCATTTTGAAATTTTTAAATTATTAGAATTTTAGGGAGTATAAAAGCCAAGTATATCTAGAGAATATTATTTTCGCAGGATTTGTCTAAAATTTTTACTGATATATAGTGAATTTCCACTTCAATTTTTATGCTCATAGACACCATAGATATTTACAGCTCCTAACAAATTGAACACATGCTTTTATTTATTCTATTGCCTCCCAATTCTACAGAAGTTCATTCACTAAAAGCATTCTTCCTCAAAGCACAAACAGATTATATAATATTATTAACAAGAAGGAATATCAAATGCTACACCGAAACATTGTATTATACTGTAACGAATTCCCATTGTTTCTACCCCACACAGGAAGTATTCTGTTAAGGAGAATTATTTTTCACAGATAGCTTTAAATGATGTTTGATTGGTCTTCGGTAAACAGTCTCGGGCTTGGCAATATACTTGACGATGGATTTGATATATCGGTGACAAAAAGGGAAGACCTAGAATATTCGAGATGTTTGTAGTAGAATATCCAATGACAAAGGATGCTATAAGAACAGAGATGGAAAATGCCAGTCGAATTGAGATCAATCGAATAGTTAAGCGAATGTCTCATGTTAAATAGCTTATTTCCTGCGAGCTCTCTTCTTGTGCTGTTATGGTTTTTTAATAGCTATTCAATGCTAGCGCGATGCTGCGTACTGCGTTTCGTTTACACTTCGTCTGTGTTTTGTTATTTGTAATCGTCTCATCGTATGGAATAAAACATCTTTATTTGTTATTCAACCTGTTAGTCTCTCCATATACCCACCAGATGGAGTCTGGATTTTTCTGTAGCAACGCATAAATATGTTTCTTGCATTTAAATTTTAATTATTATTTTAAAAGTTTAAAGTTACTAGATAAAAAAATCTATGAACATTATTTCTAAACAATTTATCTGAAATCAAATGTAACCAATCTTTCCAGCGAACCATCTAATCGACTGAGTTAACTAATATGTAATATATATTTAAAACGTTTCACATGATCTGAAAGAGGAGGAAAAATTAACCCTTATCTGAAATCATTCTTTTTTTTTTTTGTTATTTAAGACATAAATTACCGAATTAATTCAAATTCATCCTGTTTAAGCAAATTACTCATAATTATGATAAGTGGGACGGTTTTTTCAGAGCATTGTTTCTTCTTTTCATTGATCTTGAAATTTGTTGAGTAAAAATGAAATCGAATCCAAAAAAAAAAACAGTAAATAATTTTTGAAGTTACGTTTCATACATTTAAATGCAATCGCATTAAATTAATTTTTTTCATTTATTTCTATATAAAATCTTTATTACGAGCGAAATTTTGTCTCTTTTAATCTTTTAATCTTTCTTTAATCTTTCTAACCTGAAATTATAAACGAATTAATTTAATTTAAAATCCATTAAAGATTATATAACCTAATCTAATGTTCATGATACTATAAATAATGTACTTTTATGAATCAAATTATGATTGATATTAATGGTGTGTCTTTTTAATAACTTCAACCTAATTACTGAACGAACATTCCTTTTAGTCCAGTTCTCTGACTGCAGAATGATATTAAAAACGTAATGAACCGGATAAATATCTCCTAATTACACGGTAAACTTCTACTTATACTTTATCTTTCGTATTATGTATATATATTTCTTATTTTTCATGTAAACTGCGCAAATAATGCAAAATAACTGTTTGTTTTTAATTTTCGGCAATGCAAAAGCATTATGCAATGAAATATGTAAAGAAATATTGAAGAAGAGTTGAATTTGGTTCAATAATAAAATGTATTGCAGAAAAGTGTCTAAAAAATTAATATATGAAAAAAATTTCAAGAAAATAAATTGGTATTATTAAAAAGAAAAACTGTTGAATTTCGACAATAGAGAGAAAATTGTTCTTGTGGTATAATATGTTTGGAAACTAGTTGAAAATCATTCGCTTTATTCTTTAGGAATGAAAACGCTATTTAAAATTGTCCACTCCCCGAAGATTTCTGTGGTAAAATTTGTAATTCTATGTATGTATGGTAAAGTATCAATTCATACATGCATATATACCCACATTTATCTTCATTCGTTGAAAGGAAATAGTTTTGTTCTTTTCAAGCATAATCAGAATATTTTATGAATATAGTAATTGTATGAGCATAATTGTTTTTCTTGGTATTTGACTCTAAAAATCATAATTATTTCAAAAATGAACGTGAAGTTCCTTTAAATATTATTTACTAAAACTTCATTCTAAATTTTTAAAAAAATGTTGAGATGTTTTATTTATTTTGCATGATTTACTTTTTTATGTAAACATCAATGCAACTGTAATTATATTTAAATAATTGATAGAATCTTTATTCTTTAAACGATGGTGGATAAAAACATCGGTGACCTTTTTCAATCAATCTTTATATGGATTGGCAAAAGGCTTATTCAAAAATCACTTTATTCTTTAAATATAAATGATTTTAAATCATCGATGATTCAGTTTCGTTCAGTAATTCGACGAGTGTACTTACTATAAAGACGTATAGATAAAAAAAAATTAATTTTCATATATATAAATATAACATTTATTTGAAGTAAATTATTTATCGAAAATATTATCACGTTATTTTCTGATTTAAGTCCGAAACTGTATCTAATTCCATTTTTCAAGAATAAGTCAAATTTTCAAATAATAATATGATTATGCTCTATCCAACATTTGAATAAGCATACACTTTTCAATAAATATTTTAAATAAATAAAGATTTAAAGATTTAAAGCAATAAAGATTTTAAAGCGAGAAAATAAAGAATATGTAATTTTAATTTAACTTTTATCATTTATTTATTTATCTTTTTGATTTATTGTTACATATTTATACTATTCTGATTAGGTTTTCTCTGTTTTAATCTCTTTGGTATCAAAAATTGATGTAACGGTTGTCACTATATTTGTATGAAGAGAGGTGTACATTGTTTACATCTGAAAATGTATGTGTACTTAAAAAGAAGAAAAATTGTGCTTCATATTGCAACTCTTGTGAATTACTTCCAACTTTACTGAAAGCAATTAAATTAAGTTTAGTCAGTTATGAATGGATTCCATTGACTTAAAAGTATATTAAAAGTGAGCTTATTTTTCTTTTAAGATTCAATTTAATCAATACTGTTATATTAGATAAGTTTAAATACCTGTGCAATCGAAAATTCGTAAAACTATGAAAAATATTTTCCAATATATAGGATTAATTCATTGGTCAATATTATTTTTCCTATAAATATGCTTATTTTTCAATGCTGAGATATTGAATAAACGATCAATATTGTATAGTATCTTTAAAATAGCTCAAGAATTTTGTCGATAACATTTTGATAATTAACTAACGGCAAGAAGACATGCACAAAAAATGTGAATTATGATTCTGGTCCTGTGATATTAACATTGTAAGTTTTATTCCTTTATGCTTCTTTTTTATTCTATGCTCCTCCGAGTCTAACAAAAAGAGAAAGCAATTTATGAAATCCTAATTCTTGTTTTATTGAGTATCCTAATGATGCTGTCTAACTATAATATTCGTAGCAATTGATAATCGGTCCTTCAAAACATGTCATTTGCATAGAAATATTCTACTGAAAAGCATTTCTTCCGAAGTTCTAGCATATTCAAATTTCATTGTCATTCTAAAAACAAATGTAATAAAGACGAATTTCTTGTCCAATGAATTTAAGTGTTCATTTTTTAAAGAGATATTACAGTGCTCTTATCAGCAGAATCCATCACATTATCATTATATTCAAAGCATACAAGAACAGTAAGAAGAATTAGTATCCTTTCTATTGAACTGTTTTCTTCTTTTGTGCTCCCAAACTTCAAATACAAAGTAGAATGACTTTATGCTATCATTAAAGTTCTGAGCATTTCTTAAATCATTAAGAGGAAAATGCATTTCTTTTCATTGTTTATCCTTTTATTCCACTCCGGTTTGCGCTCTGACTAAGTAGATAATCATCATCACTAGAGCCAGACAAACATAAAAGGTTTTCTAAGTTTCTCAAACTCTTTTTATACTCTTTTATCTTCAGAATTACTTCTTAACACATTCAATAAAAATTGAGTTGGCAAATTAAGTAATATTTTTTTCTTGGTTTATTAATTCGTGCATTAAAAAAGAAGATGATGACACATAGAGTACTAGTAATTTATATTGCTTGTGTTGGTTTGAAAGATGATGAAAACTTTTGACAGAAATAATACTGGGAATATCAAATATACACAAAAAATCTTACAGTTGTTTTTATCTATTTTGTATTAAAACTTTATGATGTGGCATAAAATCTAGCATGTCTGAAATATACTTGAAAATCTGGCAAAGATATTTTTTTAAAATATTGTTATTAACTTGTAATTATTTTTTAACGCCATTAGTTTTCAAGATAAGGAGCGACATTTCCCAGATATTTGAATGGACGTCGAATCAATGACCCTTTTCCTGATCTTTCCACTACTTGACGACGTAAATAAGGAATCCAGGATGTTCAAGATATTTTGCATTATCTTTATAAGGATTGAAGTTTCGGAAAATTTCAGTGCTCTGTTACAGGAGCTGTAAAAACAAAGACATATAGACAAGAATCAGTCGAGTAAAGCTCAAACGTGTAGTTGAGCCGCTGTGCTTTGAATGTTGATCTCAAGAGTTTTTTCTGAACTCTTTGTACTCTTGCAGTTATTTAGTAACACTTTTAACATAGCTGCTTTTGTGCCCTTCTAAACAGTAAATAATGTTCTTGAATTTCATCTGTATTTTGTTATCTGCATTTTCGTGTTTTCCTATGGAATAAAGTAGAATTATACGTAATCATGCTTGTTCAATCTTTTCAACTGTACACTCACTGAATGCCTTTCGCGTAAAAATATTGTGCGAGGTATATAAGAAATATCTAAATGGATCATTGTTTTATATTAATTTAAATATAATTAAATTCTGAAAATTACTTTATTGATATACGACCTTAAGTTTAAAAAAACATCGAATTTTAATATACATAAAAAGAACATGACACGTATGCTTTATTCAATATTCATAATTGTAAGTTCAAGCAATCATCAAATCAAATTATTGGCAATGAAATCAAAATCTTATTTTTAATATTTACGCTGTACTTGCAATATATCTTGTTTGCTTCCGTCAATAAATATAGAATTTATAAGTTTTAGAATACTTTTTCTTTTATCTGTGTAATATCAAAAATTAGTAAAATATTTTAAAATTATTCTGTAAATAGATATATACATATATATAAATACGTGTGTGTGTACTATATATATATATGTGTGTGTGTCCCCGTGTCCGTGTGTGCCCATGTATATATATATATTGATCACTGCCATTTAACAAAAAATAATATATTAATAATTAACATAGCATTATTAAAAAAGTTTTAAAGTCGTTTTAAAAAAATACGCACTAATTTCTTCGCAAAACTGAATTCACTTCAGAATTAAAGAAACATTTGTGAGTATAAACATTCCAAGTTTATAAGTCATATTTAAATTGCATTTAAAGACAAAATATACGTTGCCAGTTTTATTTTGACTTTTCATTATCGTGCCAATGCCTCTTCTTGAAACATTACTTAATTTTAACAAATAATACGATAATAAAATCTTTATTTAATAACCCTAAATTTACAGCATTTAAAATTAATGTTATCTACGTTTATTTCTTCATAAAACTCATTTCTTCAAAGTACTCTCTTGTGCTTTATACACTGAAGTTGTAAACGTAATATCGCTTTAAGTTTAAGATATACTTCAGCAATTTAAACTGACTCACTTCTATTATGAATTCCATCGTTTCATCCTATAAGGCAATAAAATGAGAATTATATGGAGGACAATATACTATCTCTTTTGTGAAGTCATTAATGGAGAACCATAAAATTTTCCATTAATTTTAAACAAACGATTCTAAATAGAAACAATTAGAGTTATGTTACATGGTGTAATAATAGTGGATTTTTTCAATTAAACAGTGTGGCTATTAAGAATAACCATATTTATTAACTTTGCTTACAACAATTGCTATAATTATTGTTTTGGAATTAATAGTTTTAAAAGCAACTAATAATGAACTAGAAAGTACTCTTAGCCTCTAAAATATGTATTTCACTTTCAATTGTTTAATGTATCGAATTAATATCACAAATGAAGTTATGATTTTATTTAAAGAATCTTTGTGAAAATAGGAATGAAATAAAGCTGCTTCTCCAGGAATATTGATTATACATACTTTCAGATATATTATTTAGATAAAACTTCACATCCATGATTCTATCAAATTGCCTGGTACTACAGCAATGTTACTTTAATTGTCTTATGTATATTCTGTTTATTGTGTTTATAAGCTTTTCTAAGGATTACCAATCCTATGACATGATAGCACTAATAAAAATATATTTATCCAGTTAATTTTCCGTGTAATTTTCACGGTAATATAAATTCTTTTTTTTTTTTTCGTTTTGTGAACTGCATAAATTTTAGACAGAATCTTTCTTCTTTAACTTTAAAAAATTGATGCAAATTAGAATGAAGCATTTCAGGAAATAATGGAAATGATTTTAATTTCAAATCAACATACTACTCTGTTGTTGGCAATTAAACAAAAAAAATACGAAGAAATTGATAAATGCAAGGATATTTTTCAAGGCTTTTAATTTCGAATATTTTTTCAAAAAAATTATAATTTTTAAATAGCATAAAATGTATTACTTAATTTAGAAATATACTGAAATTCAATTGAATTTTTAATTAATAAACCTTTTGAAAGCATCGCTCCAAGAGGAACATGCCACTCTTCAAGAAATATATGTGCTACATTTGATAATTTTAGTTCAAATGCTTTAACACACACAAATAGACAGACACATTAATCTAAGTTATTAAATAGATGAATAATTTAGACAGCATTATTCATCGTAGATGGCGAATAATCTTTGGCGCCTAGTTTGTAAGCCATTATATTTCTTCACATAATTGGTTATAATTGGTTAAATCGTTTAGATATAACATTATGCTCGTGATTTCGCCAAATTGTTTGGCTTTTAAGCTGTGTTACTTTAATCGTCTTACTTAAGTACTGTTTACATTATACAATGAACATTTCTTCGCATATTTTGTTTAAGAAAAAGTTAAAAATATTTAAAATATAAGTAATATTGTCTATGAGAAAGATAAAAGAATATAAATGTAATTAAATTCAGTCAATAATAAGAAGGAGCATTTTACCAAAAGTTATTTTAAATGGAATAATAATGAGACATTGAATTCATTTAATTTGAGTTTTGATAAGATTGAAGGTAAACAAAATCACAATGATGGAAAAACAATGTATTCAGAGGACGAATATGAGGTATTCTACTGCAAACAAGGTTATACTTTTTTAAAAAACTGTTTCAATCTGTTTATCTATTAATAAAGCTTTTGCTTTAATTAAACCATTTCAAGAACTCTGTCAAATGTATTTTAATTAATTTCTTTAAATTTATTTTTTTTAAATGACAACACAATTCTAAATAACAAAAATTATCATGGCTATTATTTATTCGGTTTTTAAGGAAAAAAATATACTAAGACTCTTATTTATATATCCATACCTTTTCTGCAGTAACTCATGATAATTTTTATAAATTAGAAACGAACAAAGATGCTTGAAAACTCTCGTAATTTTCTTTTTTATATTTTTGGATTCATTTTATTTATTTATTAATAAGTCTCTCTTAGGAAGTTAATATTTAAATATATTTTTCTACCATGGTTCATCCAATGAGCAGTTTTCAGCTATTAAGAAAATATAATGCAACACAGAAAAGCTATTACGGATGCGAAACTAAAGTGAATTGAAAGAATTTTCTTTAAACAATGCAGAATAAAATCAAAAATAAAGAAAAAAAAATCATCTTTTTTTTTTTTTCCTTTTTTTTTCCTAGAGTTAATTTTTGGTTATTAACTTAAAAGCAAAGAATCTTTGGAAAAGAAACAATAAAAAGGCCCTTTCTTTGATGCGCAGATTTTACTGCATTAACGTTTTTAGGAAATTACTTTTATGAATATTATTCTTTATTTGCCAAAAAGAAAATAATTCTGTAAGATTTATAAAGCATAAAGAAATATTTTAAAAAGTTAATTTTCTTTGTTTTATTATCGTAAACTGATTATAAATAATTGTGAGAAATAAAAATATTTTATACTATCTAATTGTTTTAATAAAGAGACTTGATATTTGATTAAATATCATTGCAAGACTTGAAGTCGATAAATGTAAAGAAGAAAGAAAGAGAATTATCTCCGAAACTTTTTGAAAACTGGATTTTTGAAATGAAAATTAATTCTTTTAAAATTAAGCTTAAATTACTTAAAATAAATTTACATTTAAATAGTCAGTAAGCAGTTAAGAAAGAAACTAAATATTTTTGATTTAATGGATCAGTCTAATATTAAATATGCTTTTATTTTTTATTAAATTTTATTTTATAAATTTAGCGTAATTGTAAATTTCTTTTATTTCCTCCCATAAATTAATGAGGTATAAAACAGAACCCTTCTTCTTTAGTTTTCTACATTTTTAGAAAATCAAACGATTAAATATTGGATGAAACAATAGCAACGGCTTGAATTTCAGGGTAACAATGCAATCTATTGTTAAAAATTAAGCGAAAAGATTTTGTTTAAATTGCTAAAACGGAGCATAATTAATTATTGTGCAATAGTATTTTGGAAGTTATCTCAGAAAACTGTCAAAATTCAACTTAATTTTTAATTAATGAAAATTACAAAAACATCGCTTCGAAATGCTCTAACAGTAGGAATGTGCCAAATTTGGAAACGGACAGGCATGTAGAGCACTAACAAACATATTCTACTTTATTTTTATTAAATATAAATCGATTATATCTAATGCTTTAAATCGTTTTTTTCTTTTCGAACGTATACTTTGCAGGATTCGTAAGTGAATTGTAGGAAACACCCATCATATGGTTCTTGAACAAATAACTGTAAACGATTTAAGAATAAATGAACAAGTTCATTTAATAAGATAAGTCAACAAAAAATTTTACTGAGACTTTGGATCTAATGATCTGTGTTTATGTTCGCCATAAAATATGCTCTAACATAATATAGTATTTAACTGTTCAATTTTAAACAATTCTTAGTAAAGAAGTAAAAAAACATTCATTTGTATATTTAGTTAATGTTTAAGCTGCAAGACATATTCTAAAGACTAGTTCTATTAAGAACAGCTACAAAGAACAATGTAATATTAAAAATGAACAAGTAATTTAGTCTATGCTCAAAAACAAAAAACAATAAAGTTTCTCAAGTATATTTTTCATATTAGTACGGCAATATAAATTGCTTTCATTTTTAAAATTCTCCTTAGTGAAACGAATTATTTTTATAGCCCTCGCAAAATTCTTTATCATTGATAATGCAATTTAGATTTAGACTCGAAAAATAAGGTGCGTTCAACAGTAAACTGCTTCTCTTAATGCAGATACATTGTTCAGGTTCATTTTCAAAACATTGCTCATATTTCACAATTTTTGTTCAAATGCGAGTCATTACTCTGGATTCATTATATTCAAGGAACATTTATGATTTTGTTAGAAGTACTTGATAGGAATTCTTTTGCTAACAAGATCGTTGATGGCAGTATATTAAGAAACGATATGTTGTAAATGCTACAATTTGCCATTATATGTAATATAATCGTAAATTATTCAGGGCAAACAGTAGTAGCTTTTTAAAGATTTTGGCATCACGAATAGTTCATGTATAAAACTATCTACTAATTAAAAAAATCAAATGAATAAAATTTCGGTTAAAAATGAAAGTATTTTTTTAATCCATTATAAATATTAATACTAAGTTATTAGCATGAGATAGTATTTTATTTATTTGATACTTCGTCTATATTACTCGATACAACATTTATATAATCCCAAAGTTCCTTTTTCTTCATAATAATTTTTGTATTACATGTCATTTCCTTATTATTTAGATATTTATTCTAATTATTTGTCACTTTTTTTTATCTGATTACAAAGCGTGCTTGCAATGAAAGTTAAAAAACGCAGTGGTTTCATCGTCCACTGTATATCGAAAGAATATCCAAATTTGTTTGTTTGACTTTTGTTTACAATGGCAATTCCTTGAAATTATAGTTTCGGAAGGTCGAGGTTATCTTGAAAGTAATTTGTTTTATTTGTTGATTGTTCATTAAAA
Organism: Argiope aurantia; assembly: GCA_026543865.1. Lineage (NCBI taxonomy): Eukaryota > Metazoa > Arthropoda > Arachnida > Araneae > Araneidae > Argiope > Argiope aurantia. The sequence goes on from JAPMOR010106989.1 coordinate 31,810, forward strand.
GAAATTATTTGATTTTTTTTGAGAAAAATATTATCGCATAATTCGTTTGCTGAAAGATGTTTCTGAATTCCCATTAGAACTTAAATTATTTGCCTTTTAAAAATATTTTCAATTACACTTCTAATAAAGTTTCAAATAGAAAGTGTAATGGTTTATTCTGCAGTTTTATTGTTTTATGACTTTATTAATTTTAGGCCTCTTTTCATTTATTTATTTATTTCAATCCTCTTCTGGGTATCTAACTTCTGTACTAATAACAAAACTGAAATGTGTATGAGAGTGAATATGTGTCTGCGTACTTGTGTTCTACAGACCAGATCGTTTGACAGAGAGCTATTAAAATCAGCATATATATTCTGTATGGTGGAAATGCGCACCTCGGAGCTCTTTTTCTAAACATTAATTAATTAAATTTGAAGCGGAATCTTCATGTTTTTTTTCCGCGAAAACATCTTAAAATACGATAGTGCAAAAGGGGTTTTTACATTATCTATTTTTTTTAATTATCTTCTTAATGATATCAATATTATTTATCGCATATTTGTTTTTGTTTTTTATTTAAATTTTTAAATATATTTTAAGCTTAACTGACAAGAGTATATTTCAGTGTTGAAGTAAAAATAAAATACTTATCATTACTGTTATTAATATGTAATTTCTTCTTTCTCATTGTTGATATTCAACATATGAAGATTTGCTTAATTTTTCACGTTGATTACTTGTTCCTCCTGAGAATTTCTGTTTGTTCATTGTTTCTTTCAATGGTTATATTGGTTATATTTGACTTCAGATAAATAGCTTAGATATAACTCCATATCCATGTTTGCTCCAGTTTTAATTGTCTAACTTAATTTATGTTTATTGTATATTTGAACATTTCTAGATACCTGTTTCATGACAAATGCTATTAAAAAAGGGACAAGAAGGTTCATCAGTCTTTCAATTATCTTTTAAAAATGCATTGTAATTTCACCATTTTATTTATTTTGCAAACTACCCATATTTTAAACATAATCTTTTTACTCTAGTTTCTGAAAACAGAAGAACCCCATTTGATTAAATATTTTATAAAATTATCGAAATTAAGTTCTGGACAACAATGCAAATTAAATGTTAAAAATTAGGTAAAACAATATATTTAAAACTTTTCACACCTCTTACATTACAAGTTGTAAAATTTGTTTTTCTGAAATTATATTTTTGAAAGTTAGTATGAAAAAATTCATGCTTAATTTTTTGCTAATCAAATTTCATCTAACTTTTTAAAAAACTCACTCCAAGGTACATGTGAGCAGGCTTTAAAGTTTTTCTTTGCCACATTTGGTTGCCACATACGGTTTGGTTTGTAGATCATTAACATACACGCGTACGCGCGCACGCATACAAAATCTTTCCTTTTTAGTATATGTTGAGATTTTTTTTTCTATTGTAACTTAAATTATTGATTATTTCACTAAAGAAATTAACTAACCCTTTAAAGAGTCCTTTTTTTCTAGTCATATAATGTTAAAATATTTTTAAGCTTGAAATTAGAATAAGAAAAGGGATTCACTTAGCTTATTAGATAAATTTAATTTGATTAATTAATTAATTTGGTTAATTAATAATTAAGTAACAAATCAAGACGCATCATTTTGTCTGAGATAAAGAACTGAAGCATCTAAGTTTCTGACTTACTAAAAAAATTTGTCAGAACTTATGCCAACCTACATAATTTCATACAAAGATTGATAAATTTGGTGGGAAGCATACCTTCCACGGCCCTTGAAAGGGTTAAAACTAATTCTAATACTTTGAATTTTAATAGCCATGTGTAGCAACCTCTGCATAGGATTCTTCTTTATTTATATTTCCATTGTTTATAGCATTATAATATTAAATGATCCGTAAAATTACATTCACTTTTAAAGAAACTGTAGCTAATTATATTCCCAAGTTAGACAAAATGTAGTTAATTGCGTCATTCTAAACATATTTTCATTTTTTTAAAACTCTTATATCTACTTTCGAATTTCAATTTATAAATTCAAAAGTGTCTATGCTTTGATTTTTCTACTTAATCAAGTGGTTTTAAGAAGAATTTAGTGAATTCTGAAAAATTTTTCATGCAATAAATCTCCATATAATCTTTCTGAACATTTAAATGTAAATAGAGCTAATTTTCGACCCTATTTTTCTTTTTCAAAATAATTATACCAACAATTTTAATTTCTTTAATATATCACATATAACAATCTAATATTTTAAAGAGAAATTACTTCTTTTTAAGATTCCCTACTATCAAAAAGATGCAAATTTTAATTAAATTTGAGATTATATATTTTCTTTTTCGATTTTCATAAATAACTGAAACTTAAGATTGCATATGATAAAATCTTTTAAATAACTGTTTTATAATTTATTAAGAAC
>JAPMOR010106989.1:34228-65923 GCA_026543865.1 Argiope aurantia
TAATTCGGCAGATTAATTAAGTATTTAATAACTACACAGTTACTTGAAGCTTTTCTATTGTTTAATATTTTATTTAAACCATTCTTACCTAATTAATTAAAAATAAATCCAAAGGGTGTTTTCCACGAAAATTATATAAAGATGTGTGTTTTCTTTCAGAAATATATTTTGAATTTCCACTCTTTAAATATTTATTTTATGTATGGCATATAAAATTTACTTTATTCGAATAATAATGCCGCATTGAAGAAAGACAGTCGAATCTTCATGGCCGAATGGTCATAGCACTGGTCTCGTGATCAAGAGACCTGGGTTAAAATCCCGCTAGAGACACTGCGATTAATAGTTTATGTAAATACTGAATTCCTTGATTTTATGTTTTCCTTTATTTCATGTTCCAGAAGATACTGGCCATTTCTTTAGTTTACCAGACAAGTGTTCTGGACTTTTCTTACTGTCTCCAGAAGAGTATTCTTGAACTTTCTCTGCTTGTATAAAAGCAGAAGATTTGTCAGTTACTGTATTCTTAGTTCTGAGTTCAGTTAATAAATTGGTTTAGATCTACCTCTTGTGTGGTGTGCCATTGAGTTCTACACTAAAGTATCTACGTAACAATATATATATATATATTATTCGAATATTTCGAAATAAATATATATACAAGAATTACTCATGTACAGACATAAGAGTTTCTCAATACCTGTGTTACGGGCATCTGAAAATGTCACAAAAAATGTTCAAAGAAGCTAAATACAATTTTCTATATCAGTATGTTATTTATGGCTTTATATATATTTCTTACATCTTTTAAAACTTAACAATGATTTTTGTGAATGTTTACGTTGAATCTATAATCGATAGGATCTAATAAAACTTTTCAAAACTCTTACCTATGCATTACTAAACCCGATAATTCAAAAAATCGATTAATATCTCAGATGGCGATAATTGGTCTGATGAATTATTCCTTTTCTGACTACACTAACATTAATGAGGGAATAGGCCAATAATTTGTATTCAAACCCTTAATATTCATTTAGAATCTAATGCATCTTCCGACTTAATTAATCAATACGCTCTAATGAAAGTTCTATTAATGATTCATTAGATTTTAAAATAGAGTGAGAAGTAATTACCAAAAGCCAGTATTGACTGGAAAATTTAAATGGGAATGAAGTTAGATATGCATCCGGTGTAAATCGATAATATATTTCAATATTGTTTGACCACCTTTCAATAAAATTAGATCTGAATGCGACTGAATAATTGGATCGATCTCTTTTGGCATTTCGAATTGTTTCGATAATTGATATGGCATTCTTCTAGCTAGCTCTGCTTATTGCACTTTTCAAGAATCGCTATTTGTGGTACCTTTATTTATCAATAGTATTCTCAATATTTCACCTTATCACTGAATTTTATTTTCTAAATAGTCGCAATTGTCTCAAGAATTTCATCAGTGATATCGGTTATATTTAATTTTAATTAAATCGTTTAGGTATGGGGTTAGATAATGTTAGTTGTTGTTGTGCCTTATGTCAGTTTACAAGCCCGCTGACAATTATTTGTCAGAGATTTAAGCCGAGTGAGCGTATTTTGTTTTTGCAGCAGCGCCAACTAAGGCCAAGAGTAGGACTTAGCTACACACGCGTCACAACACTTTTTACGCGGCGGACTTCATTCATGCATTTCATTCACTCTTCCACAGATTGTAATTTAGACCTGAACCAGAGAATGATCACCCTATCCAGTACCCCCAGTGGTACTCTCGACATGGAGGACTTTGTTATCATGACAGATTTTGTACTTGCACCAGCAACCACACACACGGAGAGTCTTCGGCCGGCGGGATTCGAACTGACAACCCAAAGAACGCGCATTCAATGCCCTACCAACTAGACTACCCCGGCCAGATATTGTTAGATTTCATCTTTATATTCCCATCAAATTATTCGACATTAAAATAATGTTATTTGGATTGTCTTACATATGTTCTATTCATTGTGAACATAAATTTACAGATATCATAGCGCTTGCAAAAACTAGAAAGTTCGGCTCTTCTGTTTTCTAATTTTCGCTATATTGCAAAATTACTTTTTTAGTCATCTTGTTAATTACACAGATATTAAACAGCATCGTTATTTCTCAGCTTTCAATAATGAAGAATAATCATGGACAAAATATTTGGTGAAACCACGAAAAATTTGAATTTAAGGATAATAATCTAATGGTGGAAATTAAGCGAAAAACATCTTTAAAAATCACAAAATTTCATGAAAAATTCACGATAAATTGCTTTGTATTATTAAAGGCACAATTTCTTAGATTTTGAAACGGTGTAAAATTCGCTTTTGTGCCATAATATTTTCGGAATTTATCACGGAATAGTGCCACAATTTAATTTAATATTTTACTAATTAAATTTTCAAAAAATTATCTCTCCCAGGTGCATATTTCCGAGTCCCAAGATGTGTATGTGGAATATTTGGTATATGCATATCAAACAGAGAATCAACACATATACGCGGTTTCATCTTCATTTATAATATAGACTAAATTGATATTTTTTAAAAATTCACTTTATTTTCAGAACGCAATGCAGTTTCAGGTTATTTCTTTTGTATCCATGCGTAGGTCTTCGAGTTATTCTTCCCAGGAATATACAATTTTTTAGATTGTTGTTATGTTTAATTTTCCTCTACTTTTTTAATTGATTAATTAAAGCATTTCTGGCTTAATAAGTTTTGCTTAAAGCGGATTTGTCAGGAATTTGGTCATATATGTTTTCAGACAAATCATTTCGATATAACTCCATGTCGATTATTCTGTCAAATTCCTGGCGTTAAAATCGTATTATTCTAATGATCTTATTTAAATTCTATTTATTGCGTATACTACCTTTTCTAATGGAGACAGTTTTATAACATCACAACATTATTATATATGATTATAAATATATGATTGTTCGATTTTTTTTTTTAATTCGCGGTATTGTAAGTGCACTTTTTTATTTGTTTTGTTAATTATGCAAATATTAAACTTTATTACTTTGCATTAACTTTACCTGAACGGAATAAAAATTACTCAAATGGATGAAATAAGGAAAATAATTTAAATTTCAGGTTTAAAATGTTGTTAGAATCTATTGTTAGAAGTTAGGTCAAGGAAAAGATTTATCCTTTTTCGATTTATTTTTAAAAAGCGATCACATTTCATGAAACGCTTCATGAATATTATTTTGGAATCATTCAAAAGGCAATTTTATATATTTTAAAATGGTTTAAAATTTATTTTTTGCTGTAAATATTTTCGGAAATTTATCGCTTCAAAATTCAAAATCGAGATTAATTTTCTGTTAATTAAAAGGGATTAAAAAAAACTGTTCCGAGTTGCAAATTTATTCTCTCTGAAGTATACATATTACGAATTTTGTAGTTGTTGGTCAAATGATCTGGTCTGGAAAACGGCGGCACACGCAAAAATATATACATACAAACACAAATATTTTCTTCTTTATTATTAGTAGAGAAGGGAAATACTGAAGCAAAATGAAATCAAAAATCAATAAATTTGTATACTATATAAATTGCAAAACACTTCTTATTCAGCAATTTTTAATCCCTATATGATTTTTTTTATTCTATCTGTAGCAAAGTAATGTAAAATATAAAGGTCCATAACATTTCCTCCTTACGTTACAACAAGAACCATTTCTATGCGTTATACAAAATCCATTTCTATTTTGTACATTGGCAAGGGCGATCAGGAATGAAATTCTAAAGGATCCGTTTGGCTCAAAACTATTTTTTTTTTCGATAACCGTTGACGATAATTTTATAAATATGATTGGTAAGCAATAACACGAAAAAGCTCTCACGATCACTCTGAAATATGTTAGGTAACTTTTAAGTTCAGTCTTGTATAGAAATATTAAATAAAATATTTTAAATAAGATGTGTTGGCGTTTTTACAAGTGAATTTATTCATAAATAAGAACTTAAATCATTACTTATAATCAATGTGTTCAATTAATGTATTTTTATCAATGGCAATGTTTTTAAAGTAGAAAATAATAAAACTAAGCTTTGACTTTCAGCTTTAATATCTCAAAATGTGTGACAAACAGCGAATTTATGTCTCTAAACAAATTATGACACCAAATATATCGTTGCCAACTCTCAGCTCAAAGACTACCTTATAGAAATCGGTACTGTTTCCCAGAACCTACAGCACGATAATTTATGGCCTCATTAGGCTAGCTCATAACCATACAACCTTCTCCTCAATAACCAATGCTCGCCACCACTCACCGAGGAGGCGTCCTGGGACATCCCGATAAATGGTCCGTCATCAATGCTGCTCAGTGGACAATGATTACTCCCTCGTTTGACCAGCTATATATACTGGCCTCGGACTTATACGTAAGCAGAGCAGCCATTGGACCTCATATGGTAAATCACATAAAATGTCATGTGTTTCTAGCCGCTGTGTATCATCTTTTCAAATGGAGATATAGTGGTGGCATTATGGGGTGACATTCGCCGACTGTTTCTTGATATTTTTATGTTTTAGGAATTTTATGTACCTTTCCCGGATGTGAAAGATTGGATAATTTAACATTATGAAAGTATAATAAACTAGAAGACGTAATTTTCACAAACCCATGATTATATTTTCTAATAAAAATATCTGTTTCCTTCAAGCCAAAGTTAGGGAATATCCCGAGTTATGTTGTATAGTAAAAAATCGGTGCTTATGTATTGATTGCATATCATTGGCGAACAATAGATATGAAATATCGACCTATGACGTAAATCTAGGGATTTTACTGAATGTAGCATATGATTTTTGAAATTAATTGCTGACTTGCAGTTAACACACAAATTCTAGCCAATATAATACGTATATAATATATTATGCTTTTTTGAGCCGATTTAAAAAACAATTTTACATATCAAAACAACTGCATGCCCAAGATTACATATCAAATTCATTTACTTAAATCATTGTATTTATGAACTATTTCGTTTATATTCACGCAGAAATCTGAGCAAATCAGTTTACAAACTTGATAGAAGTCAACATTTTAAATGGTAAAACGATGGAAAAATTATTTATTTACAGTTAAATTGCTACGTTATAGTGTTTGAGGAATCGAAATTATCGTGTTTATATTCGTGTGAATGTATAAGCCAAAACACGGTCAACTCCTTGAAGGGTTCATTTCAAAATTTGATACTTATATACATTTTGAATTTTTAATTTATATACCAACTATTATTTATCTTTTTCTTTATGTTTCGAAATGAGTGCATCCGCCTATTTCAGAGCAGGCAAAATTTGAAATTTGAAAAAAAAAGTTTAAAAATTTGGTGTAAGATTACATATCAAATTTGATCTAACTCACACTATGTTTGAGTTATCGTATTCATAGACAGACACATATCTTTCCAAAAATGCGCTTGTCGGATTCAGAGAGGTCTGAAACATGAAAATTCGTCAAAATCTTGACCTCATTTTTTTTTTTTTTTACATAAAGTATTTTCTCTAGCATACTTTACATATGAGCAAATATCATATAAAAAGGGTGGGGAAAAGGGGAATTAGAACTGTTAGTTAATAAGAATCCGCTTAAGTGAGTAATAATATTAATCTGCACTTCCATTATTTAATCAGTTATGGTTCTACAAAAAAAAATCAAACAGCAGTACTTTTTTCTGCACCCAGAGTGTATTTCAAACTTACCTAAACTATAAAATGAACGCAACTGACTTTTTAGAATTTAAAACATATTTTCAACTAACCAATGTACAAATAACGCATCAAACTTTAAAATGACTTAAAAAGTAACAAAAGCCACTGAAGAAAGTCCGTTATTAATAAGTTTCTAGAGATTTGCACTAAAATTAATTCTTTCACTTATCGTACCAAGAGTTCTATAAAATGTTTTGTTTATAATAAAAGCATCCCATCTAGTAATAATTTAAATCATTTTAATAAGTGATTACAATAAAATACGGATATGCATTCCAAATTTCCAAAAAAGTGCAATTTCTTCCAATTGCTGGGAATAAATTCATTTGTCTCTTGTATTCTAAGTATGTGTGACTCAAGGGAATTCGAAATGTGCCTCGCGAAACGAAAAATAGTTTAGTATCTGTTCTTGGAATTGAAATCGGTGAAGTTATTCTGCTTTGGTTGGGGATGAACATTTAAATCATATGATAAATATATAAGATAAAATGTTAGCTTTACGTGAAATTTTCATTCATTTCTATTTTTTTCTTTGCGTTAAGATAGTTAGAATTTAATTATGTTTCAGCTGTTCCTGATGAAAATTAATTGAGTGTACTAAAACTGACACAATGATATTTTCTAATATGCTAATGAATTTTACTTCGTATAAATTTGGTTTAAATTTGAAGAAGTAACGATTTCCGAGTTTAATTACAATTATCAGAATGGAAATGAGAATTTATGTTGATAATAAATTAAAAAAAAGTTAAATGACCTATTTTTCTGGAATATGAATTACTATGGAATTAGATAACCCACTTACCCTCATTCCAATTGTCCGTTCTTTGTCCCTGACAGCCCTTAGATAGGTGCTTGTAATGCCAAACAAAAAATGTTGCCTGTTATTTTTTTTATTTATCTTGTGTATTTGTACAGATATTGTAAATTTGCTATCTAATGGCATCAGGGTCAGGATTTCATTGGAAAACAATAAAAATTTAAATATGCAATCACCCATAGGAAGACATAAAAAATATTTTAAAAATTAAGTTATTTTATGCCCTATTATAAAATAGTGACAAAAGAAAACGTAATGTTTTTACTATAATTTTTAGCGTAAGCAAAGAAAGACTGTTTTTAGATATATTTTAACTGATTAAAATATATTCAGAATTCATGTGCTTTGCGCAAATTTTCCGAGTACATTTTAAAATCTACAGTTAGCTTTTCAGTGATATTAATGGCGTTTTTGAGAAAAAATATTTTTATAAATTTTTCAAAATAACTTTCAAAAAATCTGGTACAAAACATTTCTATCATTCAGCATCTATTGAAATATGAGTAGTTTGTTAAGTTTACAAAATCGACTTTTATATTCTTATATTTTCTGAAATCACTCTTTTGTTTCAAATTTACTTTAGTATTCGCCTTTAATATTATTTTACAGAATTTGAGGAATTGAAAACATTTTTAGATGTGATTCAAATAATATTATAAAAATGTAGGTAACAAAATAATTATAATTTTTAATCCTCTATCATTTAATATACTATCATCATCAATCATTTCACAAATTGATTGTTATAATAATCCTAATGCCCAAAATGCAACGGCTGATGTCATCAAGCTAATGGAGACAAGATAAACGATTCAAGCATAAAACATTATAATTTTGCTATGTTTCCTAATAGAGTTTCAAATTTCTTTCTTCCCTTCTTTCTTGTAATTATATGCATTCATCTTTACATACAAGTAGTTTAAAATAAATTTAGAACGTAATTACCACAACGCTCAGTAAAAATTTTAATTTTCTTTGCAGGAAATTAAATTAGTTATTAATCTAGTTTTGAATCCATTTAAATTTATCAGTAAATGAATAAAAACATAAATTTAAATCTGCTACCCCATTTAGACTTTCCAAAATAAAATTTACCTTGCCTATAATATGAAATTTTATTTCGTTATTTTCCACCATTTTAAGCATCTGCTAGACAATTATGTTGCATTCACTCTTAAAACGTTTGCTGTAACAGAGAGTTTAAAAATTTTATTTATATTTATTTAAACTACCAGACATAACAAAATCTCATTTTCCTTATTCGTTTGTAATATTGAAAAGATTTTCGAAACGAAATTTCCAGGGATTACACACAAAGCCATACCACTTACATATTCACTTGCCTCAATATAGAAGAGTGCTGATTTTACTCTCTCTGGGAAAGTTTGAAGCATTTTATAACTATTAGGCAACATCATATCCGTTAATAGACGCTAATTTTCATTCTCATTAAGTTTATGAGGGCCCTTAAATCAACCCATTAGGGAGGTAATATCGTTTACATTGTTTAAATCTTAATGAGTTCTGGCTTTAACAGTTATTATTTCAGTAGTGAAAGCTGAAATTTTCCACAGCTCGGAAATAGAGTAGAAATGGAGAATCTAACATTCATATATAAGGTTAAAATAACTACATTATTGTTTTTTGATCCATAGTTAGGTTATTATTAAATAATATATTTTAGAAAACATTTGCTTAAACACGTATAACTACATAGGATCTTCATAGAATGTTATTAATAAAGATTTTTAAAAAAATGTATGACATTTATTAAACATGAAATATTTTAAATTGGGAGAGTATTTTTAAGATCCAATTGTATTTTTAGTCAATTTCTCAATATTATTTTTTCTATGTTGATTTCTCCCTCCCAAAACAAGGAGGAAGATCGGTATTTCCTATGAAACAGAATAAATCGTGTAGAAATATTTTAAATAAAAATATGAATTTTTTTATTAAAACAAATTACATATTGTTACGGAACTCCCACCAATAAGTCCGTAACTACGACGGGTTTGCCCGTTGTGGGTGTGTGGTGGAAAACAATCAGCCTCAAAAGCAAATGCCGACGTTTATTAACACGTAGACACGAATACACATGCGACAAAACACAGCCGAGACTTACAAAAACAACACACAGCAACACGCATAGAACAAACAGCAGCCCACAAGCAGTAATCGGTAGTAAATAAAAGCCACAACACACGAAATGGATAGACAGAACTCAGCAGAAGGAGGGAATCTACGAAGCTACCCTCTATGATCTCTCCAAATGCCAGCAATTCTCCACTGTTTCCTTGCTTTTGCTTTACCCAACTGCTGACTCACTACTTTACGGTTGGCTACTCCAAACACAACCAGATGCTACTTCTATAATAAATTTCAAGATTCGGCTCATAGCTGAATTCCCAAATCTCTGGGGCTCCACTCAACGCCTGTTCTTAGTTGGACTGAGCCAACTAATTCGCCATTTATCAGCTATACTACTCTCTACTAGCGTCTTCGGCTTGGACTGAGATTCTATTATAGTTTACAAAGCAGGGCAGAGATTGTCCTTGAACAATTAAGCATATCTCAGCTCCTATTGGTTCTATCGCCAAAATTCTTAAAGATTCTAGTATCATCTATTTTGTCGCCAAATTCGTTGCCAAGTCACCATACCGGGGGGGGGGGGGGGGTCACTGATCCAACATCCGATCAGCATCCAATAGAGCTGATCGTAAAATGGCCTTTCCTACGATAGAACTAACCGTGCTGGGATTCAACATTACAGATTCGTAGCAATACTAATAAAGTATCCGAATTCTTAGTAATAGAAAGTGTTTGCACAGATAGTTGTTTCTTAAACATAGTTAAACTTACTTTTTTTATTTTAAAATCCATTTTCTTACCGTTTTTTTTAATTTTAGAAACCAATTTCTCAAAACTTCCTCGATTCAGGTGCAGAATCAAAATAATTTCCTTACTCCTATCTAAATTTAATACACCAACATAAAAATGTCATTGCCTTTTCCAATCAAGCATTTTCCTTTAACAAACTTAGCCTTGTATTAGGCCCCATGAATTCTTTTTGCATATTTTTTGCTGCATAGTATTATGATGTAGTCTTTTACATGTAACGACTTTTCTAAGTTGATTTTTCTGAGCATACTTATTGAATTAACAAGGACCAGATCAATCATCAATTTACAAGAGCCCTGTATGAATTCAGGAGTATATTAACTGAACTGATCTCCCGAAATCCCCACAAATATTCCCTAGTAAAAATATTTTCCATCCCCCCCCCCTGGACAAAATTTAATGTCTTTCAAAGTAGCCTTGAATTCCACCAGACTCAGATTCGTTTCGAGCACTCATATTAAGATTCAAAGTCGTACATATGCACGTTTCGTATTTCAGACTATACATAAGAAACCCGAGTTTGCATTTTGGATGGTCCAATTTTGCCAATTGAAACCGAAATTTGACAGATATCTACTAATTTGGTTGCGCGATCATATACCAATTTTCATTTATTTACATTTTTGAGCTATCGCATTTACATGCATGAGAATGTTCAAAATAACAGACGATCAACTCAGATGGATTTAGTCCAAAATTAAGTAAGATTTTAAGCATTAGATGATAAAGCTGTGAAAGATATTTTAATTATCTAAATACTTACATTTTTGAGTTATCTCGTTTTTGAAAGTCCAGACAGACAAGCTATCAGCCTTTTGATGCAGTTACTTTAAAAATTTACAATAATTTAATATATCTGCCAAATTCAATCGATTTCGCTGGTTATGTGTTATAAACACATTACACACAAGTGAATTTTGTGTGGTTGTTGTTGTTTCTTATGGCAAATGGACAAACCCGCTATTGCAAAGACAGCGATTTTAAACAGGTGGGGGAGCATCTTTTGTTTTTATATTAGCGCCATCTAGGGTCAAGAGAACGACTTAGCTACACACACGGCACAACCCTTTTTACGGGGCGGACATCATTCACTCATCCACAAATCGTAATTTAGACCTGAATCAGAGAACAATCACCCCTGATCCAGTACCCGCAGTATTATTACCCTCGACATGGAGGACTTTGTAACCACAACAGATTTATACACGCGTCGGCCACCAAGCACATCGGGAATGTTCGGACGGCGGGGTTCGAACTCGCAACCTAAGAGAGGCAAATCCGACGCTCTACCAACCAGGCTATCCCGGCCTACAGGGGAAGTAGTAAAACATTTGACAGATATCTATAAATTTGTTAGATATTTACAAATATATTGTAGATATGCAATTTGGTACAGTAGGTATCTGCAAATATATTGTAGATATGTAATTTGGTACAGTAGGTATCTACAAATATATTGTAGATATGTAATTTGATACAGAAAGTATCTACAAATATATTGTAGATATGCAATTTGGTACAGTAAGTATCTACAAATATATTATAGATATGCAATTTGGTACAATAGGTATCTACAAATATATTATAGATTAGATATGTAAAAAAATTATTGCATTTGTAGATATCTACAAATTTGGAAAAGTCACATACCAAATTTCATTTATTGAAGCTAAATGCATTTTGAGTTATAGTATTCTCAAGCAGACAGAAGGACAGATCAATAGACATAATTCTAGAAATTTTTTTTCAGACCAACAGAGGTCTGAAACTTGACAGTTTGTCAAAATCTCAACTTCGAATTTTTCAAGGTTTATGTTATTTTCTCTTTGTATAATTTATGTATAGAAAAGAAAAGGGAAAAGTGCTCCTTCAAAATGTATCATTTAAAGGTAAAGTTTGTTTCGAAGTATCAAATGTTAGAACTAAAAGTTATTTACCGTATCCAAGATTGTAAAAATAAATTATTTCTATAACTTGTGTTATCATGTAAAAAAACAAAAAAAAAGAAAACTAAAAACCTTCAAAGTAATTAAGGGCAAGAGCTCTTTAGAAAGCCCTCAATATAATTTTCTAAATTCGAGCATCGTTAAAATTTCACTCAAAATACAGATCAAAATTAATGACTTGAGAACAGACTTAAAAGCATTCGCCTGAAATTGAAAGATTTAAATTGCTAAGCATGTCCTTAATGAGATACTTGATCACATAAGCTTCCATCCATAATATGCTGAAGTATGTATTTATACTCTGTTAAAAAGTGAATCGATTTGCAAAAATTAAAGAAGCCAGTGTAACTTCTTAGAGAATGATTAAAAGAGGTAACATTCATTTATTATTCAGTGAAAATTAACAGATATGAATGGTTTAAAGTCTTAACCCCATTTGTTTCATTTTTATCACGTAAACCTTCTAACGCATTTCTTAATTATTCCGGAAGCAAATTGCTTTCACTTACGTAATGATGAACATTAATAAAATTGTTAGTTTAATGTTTAAAAAATTTAGTTTAATGTTTATTTATAACAGAGAGTTGAAAACACGAGACATAAGAAAGTTTATTGCAATTTGGCACGGTTTCAGAACTGTATTTCAAATTAGAATTTAACTTTTGCTAATGACTTTAATTTAACTTAATTATTCGCAACAAATGTATAGTCTACCATGATTTAAGCTGATATATTCTACACTGACTCGACTCCGTATAAGAACACATATTTCACCCATAAGCACCTCTTATTGGGGGAATAGATCCCTAAGTACCCCATGTGTCATATTGATTTTGCTGTAACCATATTTAAATTAAATGTCCTGCTTTTAAATTTCACTGTATGCAATTTTTTAAATCTTCGTCTCTAACCATGCAAGACTTGGTGAGGGTGAAACATACTACATATCTATTTTTACTTTCTTAAAATTTACCCACTTCTTCTCTTATATCTGATTTTATGTTCGCATTTTTTGCATTTCTTCTTTTTTTTCTATTTTAAAGCATTTTTGAGAATTTACCTACTTTACATTTTTGCTTAGTCTTATAAATGTCTTGGAATTTTGCAGAGATTTAAACATTTGTATTGATGCAGCTTCTTAAATTCTTAATCATAGCCAAGAGTCGCTCTTACGCCAATAAACGTCAAAACAAAACTAAATCAAAACTGTCATTTTTGCTGATATAAATAGCATAATATGTAATAATGACATAAACTGAAATAATATTCTGAAAAAATTCCAAGATGCTCCAAAAATACTTACTATCATTACAGATGTATCAAATTCAAAGATATATATAAGAAGACAATTTTCCATAGAAGTACTTGTTTATTTTTCCTCCAAAGTAATTAGCTGGAAATTTTAGTGATGATTTAAAGATAATTTTTGGAACTCGGAACAATAGTAACTATATACATAAAAAATGTTTCATTTCGGATGATAATATTGTAGCAACTTAGTAACTGTGGAAAAAAAGAAAAAGAAGCATAATAAAAAAAATCAGAGTAAAATTGAGTATTTTAAAAAAAGTCTTTTGTATTTTTGTATGGCAAAATTAGTTTACCAATTCTAAATTATTTAATACTTCCAGTTCTTTGATTAAATTAAATTATTTAGCTTTTTTTCAATCGTTTATTAATAAATAAAAAAATCACTGCAAGTTTATAACTATTATTAGCTAAATCCCCAAACAATTGAAATAACCAACAAACAATGCTTTTATCTACAAAAGTTGTGTTCTATATAGAAGACTGCAAGTGTTCACATGAGAACATCTCAATAGAGATTAATTAGATGATCTAGAAGGAAATTAAACAGATTCTTTCAAACCAATCCAATTGTCATGGGTTTCTGCATTGAACCATAACATTAAACATGATGTGCGATGACTAAGAGATCATTCCAAATGCAACCACATGTGTGGAAATACTACCATTAAGATTTATGCACTAGTTCAGAAACAATGCTATTCAAAATTTACTAAATATATCGATTTTAGTTTGATACACTCCTGTACCAAATAGGAGCAACTAATGAGCATCTGGAATTTATCGAAAGTTATATAAATTTCTCACTGATATGGAACTTATCGTATGAAAAATGGACTTTTTATCGAAACAAATGTAATCTGTTTTAAAATGGATGCTTTATCTAAATTATAGCACTATTCATCTGCTCAAATTACATTTCAGAAGAAAAAAGACTTGGATTCGAAGAAGGATCCAGTTGCAAATTTTAAGACGTCGTTCAGGATTTCATTGTAGTTGTCCATGCATGCTGGATGGATACCAATTAATGTATTGACGATTCTATGCACTGCTGAGTTTGTAATGATAAGTTCTGAAACAATAATTCATATTATATTAACATGAAATCTGTAAAAATATGCCCATCCTTCAATTCGGAAGTGGAAGTATTTTGCAGTTTCCAATCACGGAATCATTTTTCTTTATAAATTTCTAAGAATGCTGGGAATTCGGAAAAAAAACAACTTTTATATTCTGAAATTAGGTGGCCCGCGGTGGCCTGGTGGTAAGGACACGGCTTCGGAACCGGAGGGTTTCAGGTTCGATTCCACCGAAGAATCGTCGTGTAAGGGGGTCTGTTGCCCGTTAAATCCGTCCTGACCAAACGTCCTCCCGCTGCTGTGGTGTGGTGTGGAGAGGGGGATGCCAGCTCAGGTGTCGTCCTCGTCATCTGACCGCGGTTCAAAATTACGAGGTCCGTCCCAAAATAGCCCAAACGGGACGTTAATATAACTAAAGCTAAAGCTAAAAGGTCCGAAATTAGGTGAACATTACAACACGAAATTGCTTAAATTACATGTTTTTAAATTACAATTACAAAATGTTGCATGTTTCTAATATACATAATTATTTAGGGAAGTTTTAGAAAATAGCAAATAATTGCCAACAAATAATTTTATTTTCTTATTCAGTATTTCACTGCTTCTCTGAGATTACTAAAATAAGTTTTAACTTCTGAAAACCCGTTTTCTTTATAAATCTGAAATTTCAAATGCCGACTAATTAAAATACACTATAATATGCATGCTTATTGGAACATGATGATTGGGTAATGTGCTACAATACAATATTTAAACATAATTTTTTTGTATTAAATAAATTGCATTTTTGAGATAAATGTTTCCATCTAAATTAATGATTAGTTCCTCTAAATTTAAAAATATATTTTCTAATTTTATAGACAGAAGTGATAAACGTTGTATGCGCATAGACGAGTTTGAGTGAAATACTTTAATAATTAGCATTTTTACTATAAGGCTGTATATAAAAGGCTGTATATAAAAAAAATATTTTTTAACTTCAAAGTGTACAGAATTCAAAATATATTCATATAATTCCTTTGCCATATCTAATGAAATTTTGTAACTAGGAATATATGTCTAGGACCAATAGTTAAAGAAATAAATGTTTTTTTTTTCAGTTTTTAGAACGTCTTTCACAATTAATATTATGTATTAATACGCAAGCACAATTTTACTTTAATTCTAGATTCCTAATATTGAAATTTAAATTATAAATTCTTAATGTGATTATACGACGAATAATTTTATCCCATCCATAAATGTTCTTTTTGAATAAACGACTTACACCAAAAATGAGAGGATTCAATCAATGTTTCCTCTCTCCTGTGGATCCTAATCCCTCAGTGTCATTCCTAAATACTCTTGATCCATTCAGAGCTTACCTACGGCAAGCATCCTAG
The DNA here is from genome assembly GCA_026543865.1 of Argiope aurantia. Lineage (NCBI taxonomy): Eukaryota > Metazoa > Arthropoda > Arachnida > Araneae > Araneidae > Argiope > Argiope aurantia. Next base: position 49,419 of record JAPMOR010106989.1, read on the forward strand.
AATCAGAAATTGTTATTTGGCCTTTAATCCTTCACGGCAGTTTTATCTCATATCTTCAATATCATGGTGTTTGTAAATCCTTTGTCAAATAGTGATTTTATGGATCTCGCACAAATACTTAGAACCAGTTAATGTCAGACCATGTTTCCATTATTGTTCTATATATTAGTATATGTAGGTCCAAAAAGAAAATATTTATATCATATAATATCATAATGTTAGGAATCCTTTACAAATGATGTGTGCATTACTTATCTAATAATTACTGAATTTACTTTTAGAATTAAAAATTAATAAAATGGTACTTTATCTAATGATACTGCAGACGCGTCCACTGAACAAACACGAAATGTATAGAAATGTTGTATTATAATATATAAATTTTTAAAAAGGTAGTCATAAAAATTAAGTTCTAATTGAGTGAAAGTTAATAAATTAAATTATTTCAAACAATTTCTAGTTAAAATAGAAATGTAATTAATATAATCATAAAACGCAGTAGGAAATAGCAAAGTCAAATTGCAATTGGAACATTTGCATTTTTAATAGAAAACTGTAGAAACAATACGGAAATAATAATAAAAAATTGATTTGGTCATAAGAAATTAAATGCCAGGTTCATATTCATTTCATTGCATGGTTGCAGTCCGAGTGAATATGCTTAAAATACACAAAACATATACATTTCTGGCAAATCTCATTGATAAGCTTTATATTCTTATGTACCTCTCATATTGGCAGGTTTGTTTCTTATTTATTTGATAATACATAATTCACTTTTTCATAACCGAGCTCTGATTCTTTCAGCACTTTTAATTTTAGTTCGCTCTATAAAGAATTAGACACTTTTATATAAATGTATTCGTTCATAAGAGCTTTTGACATCTGCCGTAAATATTTCCATCTAAGTATAGTTTTTCATTTTTTTAAACTGAGTAACGAAGTTTTTCAATTGCAGATACTAAATTTTTAAAATAACAAAGAAAAAGTGAAAAAAGCATTCTGACTGCTCTGTGTATCACCGTTTTGCCATGCATTAGATGAAATAATCAATTCTATATAAAAAGAAAAATACAGAAATCTATTATTTTTTCGACCGGTTCTTTATATTTGTAAACATAGCTTTGCTACTTACTTACCTTCACTCAGCGCAAGCTTTTCTTTATATTTTCTTTATCCTGAAAGAAGTAGAAAAGAACGTAGTATATCTACTTTTAGAATTTATACCCGAGAAAGCATCTGATTGTTAGAAAAAATAATGCACTTGAAATAATATACTAGCACTTGTTTCTTCTGAAGGCTATTTAAATAAGAAAAGTTGCAAGGATCTTTGAAGAAAGGAAATGTGTATCATTTTGCACAAAGAGAAGAAGTGGCTCTTTTGTAAGGAACGGAACGAGCACCGGCAAACATTATGCGATAATACGTTCATATTTATAAGATATTATATAAAAAAAAGTTATTGTTGGTTGATGACTACTGTTAACCTAGCTCAATCATGTACTAAAATCTTAGAAAGCAACTATAATATTGAAATAAAAATATACTTCTTATCAGCTTTATTAACAGCACTCAATATGTCTTTCAAACTATTTCATAAAAACTTACGGAAGTTATCTGCCCAAAAGTTTTCTCATGTATTCTCCAAAAACGAGCATAAAACTATGGATATTTAATGAAACCTTGAATTTTTCCATGGCATTGGCGAATAATTGTTACGAAACATTGATTTTTAGAGTGAATTTAGTGCTTTTATTGAATCTACCATGCTTCATTTGACGATACTTCTAAGGAATACCTCTAAGGATACCTCTAAGGAATTAATACCTGGTACACGAGTAACACTACTCGGAAACCAGCTTTTTTGTTTTAATTTTTTTCCACCCATTTGAAACAAATCTTTGACTGAAAATCAAAATTATAGTAAAAAAAAAAAATGCCAAATTTTATATATTTAAGTCATTGTATTTTTAGTATATTAGTGAAAGGACAAACCTTTCTAAATCCTCTAAGGAATTAAAGGTTTAATTTCAAATTTCGTAAATGTTCATATTACAGATTTTAAACTTGTGTTCCAAATTTTATTCATATAGATCTCTTCGAGGTTGTTTATATCGCGTTGAGTTTCATTCAGACAACTCGATAGACACATTTCATTTAAATTGGTCTTGCTCCAAATTTAATGGGAGCCTAGTATAAATCTAATATAAAGACCACATACCAAATTTCCTCCGTCTAGCTTAAAGCGTCTTGTAGTTCTCGTATTTCCAGAGGGATGGATGTAAGACTAAAAACGTGTTTTTCCGAATCATAAAGATCTCAAACATGGAGATTCGTCAAAATCTCGAATTTAAATTTTTTGATATGCATAATACTTTCTCTTAGTATATTTCTCATGCGAGAAAGTAAAAAGAATTCAAAACTCGATGTATCTTTGGGATCCTATCTTTCATTTATTCCGATAATCTTTAATTAACTTAAATAATTTAAAAGATAGCAATAAGAAAATATGTACCAATCATAACCATATATGCCCTTTTCAGCTTTAAAGAAATAATGTTAGCTTCATATCTATCTCCTGATAGTATTTTTTTATCCAGTTAAAAACTATATTTTTTTATACGAGTATGTAATAAATCAAGTGAAGAAAATAAATGCTAAATCGCACGAAAAATATGCTTCCTCTTCTCAGAAGCTTTGAAATGACAGCCGAAATTGGGATTGATGATGCCAAGGGATCATTTCTGAAATCCAGCATTTGTCAACTTTCTCTCGAGATGGACATCGATTCCTTACAAGGCTTGATAGCAGCGCTATCTTTTTTTTTCATGATATTAAAATACCTTTATCTTTAAAAATAATGGCTATAGATTGTGACTACTTTGTAAAATTAAGAAAAATAAAGATGCCTTTTGGAAATTTCTTTGCATTTTTTAATAGAGGTTGCATTTTTTATTAATATTTTTATGATTTTACTTAAACTGAGTTGTTTTATGTTTCATCTTGTGTACTAGAAATATGAAATTTTGTGCATTTCCGTGTTTTGAATAAATATAAACTACTTTTGCAGTCTTAATTATAAATCAAATTTACAAATCAGAATTACGCTAAATGTATAATAATGTCGTGGAATGAAGATCATTATGATCAGTGCAGTAGAAGCAAGAGTCCCCTTGTTTTCGGGAATATTTTTTTAATGATAACATTTCACACAAAACAAACACGAACACGAAAGATGAGACATGACATTCACGGGCGCCTGATCACAGAACAACATATCATCTCATTTTTATTATAATCGCAATACACTATGGGATGTGCACCTAATCAGGTATCGCCATCTATTATACAAAAGAGACAATAGAATAATGCTACCGCTACAATAATAAATTACACACATATTACAAAACAATATAAAACAAATTTTTTAAAAAGAAAATTTATTTGAACACAATTATAAATTTGTGTTTCAAAAAAATAGCACTGATCATTTTTTTTTCTTTTTGATAACTCATAGTTTTATATGTCTCTTTTCTCACCATTTTGCAAGGATTTTCTTTAAATTGTTTCTCCTTTACTATTTACAAAATCTAATAAATTTTGTGTAAGCAAAATGAATTATAATAATCTATGCATTAAGTATTGTGGAAAGCGAAGTGTTAAAATTATCATTTTTCAATAGATTTAAATCAATTTCAATAAAACATATTTCGTATTGTTAAGAATATAAACAGTTATAGCATTTGAAATATTATCATCATTTCTGTACTTTTATAATAAATATAATATCCCTGTACAACAGTACATATCTATAGACATTTTGTGCAGAAAAAAACAAATTATTTCCGTGGTAAAAATGAAATAGAAGCTGTTTAATGATGCACGCTCTATACCAAGTTTTTAAAAGAAGAGATTATTTATTATTACCAGTAAAAATTATTTATTCGTACTAGTAATATTAATAGTACTATAAGTAAAAATTAATTATTTATTACGATTTATAAGCACATCATTTCCTTTGCTTTTAAGTAAATGGATTTTCAACTTAGAATTTGAAAAATTAAGAAATCTGTGAATTCATGTGTGAAATATTATTTGCACGAACTCATTTGCCATGAATATTACTCATACTTTACAGTTAGGCATTTAATACTTTAGTGTTGACAAACTGATCACGTTTCTTCTATTTACTAAGTAATATCAGTGCCATATTAATACACATATAACGTCTGCAATCATGGGGTTAAGGACCTCGTATTCAAGAATTCCGTGAAATATCGCTCAAATCGGCAAATTGACGCTTCTTTTATTTAGTAATATAATTCAAGGTAGCAGAAGTAAGCAAAGTGTTTTTTGATATAAGATTTCTAGCATAGATCAATTTTTTGAGAAGATTTGTTCTTCTCATCCAGTAAGTAATAACTATAAATTTTCTAAGTTTTCAAAACATTTCATTATTGAATGATCCATTTGAAAATATTTCTTCAGTAATAAATTAAAAAGAGGATAAATGGAATGTATGGCATTAAACAAATTCCATGAATCTATGCATCATGTATCTGTTTTTCCTTAAATTTTTATTCCATTTTATGGATCATATTTTTCTTATAAAAATGTTTGAAAATCAATAATTCAATTAGATTATTAATAATGATAGTCCTTTATCATGTATGAAAAAAATATTTTATAGAAATGTATTTAAGCGTAATCCTAATTTATTTATTGCTCTGGAGAAAAAAAATATGTTGGGAAATCAAATTTGATAATTATATGGTTCCATTTTTAGAAAATTAGTTTCTTTGGGTATCAAATTTTTACATTTATTAATTGTTATCCTAATCTACTTTGAAATTCGAAAATAGATGAAACTTCTCAACCGAACTCGCTAGGTGTACAACAATCTATTTTCAATTAATATTCCAGGCTTCGGAACTGGAGATTTTAAAGTTCGAGACCCGATACCACAGATGAAACGTCCTGTAAGAGGGACTAGTGCACATTAAATACGTCCTGGCCAAACGTCCTCCCGTTGGTGTGGCGTGGCGTGGAGAAGGGGGTGCCATCTCCGTTGTGCGTTCTCTTCAAAGTTGCGAGGTCCATCCCAAAATATCCCTAGTGTTGCTTTAAAACAGGACGTCAATATAACAGTGAAACTTCAGTTAATATTGCATCAAATAAACAAAATTCAAAAACTTGTTATTAATTTAATCCATAATAGTAGAATTAAATATAAAAATAATCGCTTAAATCTTAAAAATTGGGTAATTTTCATTAATTCCAATGAATGTATTATTTCGAAAATTAGTAGTGAATTCATAAAAAAAAAACGGAAACATTTTCTGTTTTTTAGTAGTTTTACTGCCCTCTTTTATTTTCTAAGATAAAGCTTTTTTTTTTGAAGGAAAAAAATTAACTTTGAAAATGTAATTTTCCTAAGCTATAAAGACATCTTAAATCTTAATATTTTAAGCATCTGTAATCCATCTAAGCGATGAATAATTTTTTGTTTATTTAATCATTCTTTTTCATTCATAACAAGCAAAGGGGAAAGTGCTTTTGGAGGGTGCTTTAAATCATTTATTATTTTTTATTTTATGCTTTCTTAAGTACTTTGATAATAATAACTGATTTCTTATAATCATGTGTTATTTTATTCTTTTTTTACTAGCCCGTATAATACTTTTTAAACTGAATTGTTTTAATGATAAAAGGGTGCAAATACTTTATTTAATTTGGATAATGTTTTAGTCTTAGACATTAAATAATCATCATTGGATCAACATTTGTGTTTTCTACACTAAAGATTCAACTAAATATTCATTATTTACTGCTTATTCTAATCTTCCTTCATGTCGGACGTCATCTAGCGGCTTAATTGTTTTTTTTTTTTTCAATTTTAATATGCAATACTTGCAACTGAATGAAGGATATATCAACTACACAAAAATGATAACATGCATCAGTTTATATTTGCAGTCATTTCCAATCCACTATTTGAACAAATATAGCATGAAAAACTATAAGTATGATATTTTGAAAATGTTGTTTTACAATGTTACAGTACTGAACTTATTTCTGCTAATGATTTGGGGTCTCTTCCGTAATAGCAATAACTCACTTTAATATTGATAGTATTATGAAGCAAAGGTATTAATTTGCTCATTTAGCAAGAATTGTCGTGTGCATTCATTTATTTGACAAAAAACACAATGTGACACCTCTGTTAGAACAATATTTGAAATAATTCCTTTATAATTTTTTAACTTAGACGAATTCTTTCTGGGAATATTTCGGAATCCCTTCCACTTTAACATATTCAACTTTGCAAAGATTCAGAACTCCCTCAGAACTTTCATAATGAAATTTCCATCATTTCAAAAAACTAATAAAATCACCATCGTTTTAGCAGCCCTTTAGTAAAAGCAATGCAAATTTCCCAGATAATCAGATGGATTAAAAAATTTACTTCACCTCCTTTCTTCTGATCTAAATTTTATACATTAAATATGCGTTTTATTGTATAATATCACAATTAAAAGAACTCAAGGCCCATTCATGGATTGTTAGACCTACTCATTAATTGCAAGACCAATTCATTAATTCATCTTTAATTTGTTTTTTTCTTTCCTTTGAAACAATGTAACGCGTTATCATTTGATGCAATACTTATTTCTCATCCAGAATAATATCTAAATATTAACAGCAACATCAAAATATGCAGAGCTGAAAGTGGCGAAATATGCTTTGTATTCAATATAACCATAAGGCTGTTATACAGAAAGTTTTCACTGATCCTTTTCTTAGGTCTAAATTCTATAGTAGGATTTTCTTAACTCATTGTTCTGTAGCTCAGCTTATAATTTTTTCCATGAACAACATGGTGTGAATTAGCTCTATTCATATATGATCGAATTGCATTCATATGCAGGGTTAGCAAGAAATAGGCTCCAAAATGCATTATATTGTTCCAAATAAGATAAATTTTGAACTACAAATTATTGAGATGATTCGCTTTACATTTATTAAATAAAAATAGTACAAAAATTCATCATTCGTTGTAATACAAATAAAACCATTTAATATAGTTTATATTTGTTAAATAACATAAAATTAAATTGCCCAATAAGTCCTCCTTCATTTTCAACAATATATTTTAATCGGAGAACCATATTTTCTGTAGATGGCCACAGTGAGTCTGCCGGAATATTAAGAATATGTCGCCGAATGTTGTCTTTCAGATCTGGTATAGATGATGGCTTTTGATGGTAGATATTGTCCTTCAAATAACCCCACAACCAAAAGTCGCAAGGGGTGTAGTCCTGCTATCAAGGAGGCCATGCGATTTGGAAATGACGGCTGATAACTCGTGCTTCTGTGAAATGCTGTATTAACAACGCCTTACACGACGATCAATATGAGATGGTACACTATCCTGTATAAAAATGATACCTTGAAGGCATCCACGCTATAGAAGGGTTGGGATCACCAAATCCCTCAGCATATCACGGGGCCGTCATCCTGTGACGGAACAGGTTTGGATTCCATTTGAAGTTATCTCTTCAAAGAAATACGGTCCAAATATAAAGGTAGCTGTAAAACCACACCATACTGTCACTTTTTCAGGATGCAAGGGTTGTTCGTGGATAAAGTGAGGGTTTCCTCTGCCAAATTCGACAGTTTGGGGTGAACTTGCCCATAGAGGCAAAAGTGGGCCTCATCACTCCACAGAATATTCCATGGCCGTGTCAACCACCATTCGAGCAAGGAACTGAAGTGCAAAAGTTATACGAATCTCTTAGTCTCCTTCCTGCAGCAGGTGCACAGATTTGATTTTGTATGGATAAAAATGCAAAATCTGCCTACGATATTTTTAGCAAACTCACACTATTATGTGGTGACTGACTGCTGGTTTCAACGAGCGCGGTTGAACCATTTTAGACGCCGGTATACGTGATTTTTTTTCGTCCTCTATCTGGAAGAATGTAAGGTTTCCAGGTTTTTTTTCAAATATCTGCATCATTTTGCGTAGGGCACCTAGAGACATCGGACCTCTTCATATCTACTTCATACGATGAAATTCCTTTAAAGCTGCAACGGAATTTTGTTTGTTCTGGTAAAACAATTTCACAGTAGCGCTTTTTCTTGCAACGTAGGCATGAAGAACAGATAAAAAAAAACTAATTTTGGTGCAGAATCCGCCTTCTTTGTATCTAAAGAAAAATGATAACATACATGCGCTGTAACGCAAATTATGTTTCACATTTTAAATATATGTAAATAAATGCCATTTGTATTACAGTGCTATCTAATGATAAATTTTTATATTAAATTTTTTTAATTAATAAATGTAAAGCGCACCATCTGAATAATCTATAGTTCAAATTTTATCTTATTTGTGTCAATAGAACACATTTTAGAGTCCTCTGAAGTGGGTAACTTATTTCTTACTAACCCTGTATACAAGAAAACACGATTTAATGTCATGTTCCTTTTTTTAACTATAAAGTAATAATACAAAATATATGCCGACGAATCACTTAAAAAATATAAAAACTTGTTCACGTTAATAAACGCAGAAGCCATCTGACATTTCAATATTTAGAAGTGCAATTACCGTTTAGTATAAACATTTGCTTATCGAAACTTTATCAAACCCTTTTTTAAAAGATATACTTGTAAGGAACATGAAATGTTCATAAGATTGAATTCTAAGGAACATAAGGGTATTTTTGCTTTGGTGTTATATGAGAAAATAATATCAACAGCTACAAGTAAAAACATATAAATCATTCAAAATTGCATTCATCATTGACGAACGATAATTACAGAAAGTATTTGAGTGTTTAGATCACATAGAAATACAAGAAAATCCTTTTGCTATTTTCTTATCAAAATTCCATGCAGCTCAGTAGTACTCTTTTCTGAATTCTGGATGTGATAATTAGAAAATAATTAATTTTTTAAATATATTTTATTAATAGAGCGACAACGCAAAAGAAAATGTGAATAAAAATATTGAGAATAATTTCATCTCGTTCATACAATAAAATAATCTTTGCAAATTTAGTTTTTTCTATTTGGTTTCATTAACGTGAATGAGAAATCAAGTAAGGTGTTGATCAAAAGTACATTTTATTGATGGATTTTGTTTAATATTAATACATAATTGTGATTCTATAGAAGTCATATTTTTTTGCTCGTAATATTTTATAACTATAAAACTCTTCTTCATTTAAATAAAATATATCTTCCTCTACACATAACTATAATTTCTAGAAAAAAGATTTTGAAACAGATAGAGATCTAACTGGTCTTTGACCAAATCTTGAAAATGTATTCACCAATTCACTAAAGAGAGGGAAAAAAAATGCTTTATGGCTCGATTTTTTAAAAACTGTTTCTATGTTTGCTGTGATGATGCCATATATAGAAACAGCTTTTTTTACTTCATCTCTCTAATAATTAAGATTTAATTTACTTGGATTAGAAAACATTCAAAATTTTACAATGCAAATCATTCCTCAAACTGTTGAATAACAAGAAAAGAAAAAAAATCAGGAAGAATGATATTTACACAAAAAAAATTTCCGAAGGACAAAAGGTTTAAAATATATATAATCACAATATTTTATTGAAATAAAATTGACAAATCATTTTTTTTTTGGAAATACAAATGTTCAAAGTTCCAATGAAGAAGCTCTAGAAGAAGAAGCTATTCTCTAAGAAAATACCTTCTAACTTCTTAAGTAACTGAAACAATTCTTCCTGCTCTGACCTCATTACGTTATGTTATCCAATAGTTGTTCTCGAGAGACAAAAAAGTATCAAATTCAAGTGTTATCGAATATCTACTTACATTTCCTTCAGGAAACAATAGCGATTCTTGTTCCTTAATAGAATATCGGACAATTCGCTGTCTGGAATCTTTTCCATCTGTGAGTAAACTTCAGACTGATTCATTTCTTTTCCTTAAATTTTGGTTTAGTTCTAATTCCTACTCCATAGGGTAGACTCCGTTTTTTTTAAATTCAAAAACAAATGCCCTTCTTATTATTTAAAAATTTCAAAATTACAGAAAAAATAATATTTCAGTGAACACTTTTAAATGGATCATTGAGTTTTATAACTGAAAGATAAAAATAATTTTACAAAAATATCTTTGCAGTTTTTTGAGTAATTTAGTATAATCATATAAATCGAATTTTATCTTTTACATTCATTTTGATCATATAAACTAGATTTACGCTATTTAAAATGCTAAAAAATGATCAAGTGAATTATATTTTTTATTTTAAAATCGGACAGAACAAACCACTTATAAAGGATTTATATGTAGTCTGTTCTGTTCGACTTTGTTTAATTCAGACCACATATAATGAAATTAAAATTTTGGACAAAATTCTGCACTGAAATACTTTTTGTCGAATTTCGCAGAAACTCCTGTTTCTCACAAATTCAGAATTTATAATGATTTCCCTTTTTTTGTTTAGATCCAAATATGAATGATCTGTGCATATAAGTTTGATATCTTTTGAAACTTTTAGGGGCCATTATAAGAACTATAAATATGTTATTGTGTTTCATCCTTTTTTTATATTTATTTTCCGCTCTTTCAAAATGGAAGAAGCAAAAAAAATAACTGTTACTATCTACAACAAAACTACTACAACCAATTTTAAGTTTTAAAATTAAAAAATATATAAGTTCAAGTGACTTTTAAAGTAAGTAAAAAGCATATATATATAGGTAAAATGTTATCAGCGATTAATACTTACGAAAAAGTTTAATATGAACATTTCAACCGTTCAAAAAAATATAAAAAGCTATTTATAATTATTTTGATATTAGAATTCAAGTTATAAAAGAAACATTTTAATCATTTCTTCGATATCAAATTTATTTCCTTCTTTCCGGATATAAATATTAAATAATATTTGAAAAATATACAAATAAGCTAAAATTAATGTCAATTTGTAAAATTGGTAAAGCATTCTTAATACGGTATTATTTTATATTTGATGAAAATGTTAATGTATCGATGGATTAATATCATTAAGGTATACGTACACACTTGAAACTTCGAAAATCGTTCAAAATATCAAATATTTTTTTATTGCTTCAAAATGTCCTCTGATTCTTTAGCTTTCAAATGATACCAAGATGTTGTCAATATTCGGAATATTTCTCGAGTTATAAGGGTTCTTCTTAAGGTACTTTCACAAAAAGCTTTAATTTCGGCTTCTAAACCAGATGTAAACAAAAAAATTTCATAAATTTTACTTGAAATTTTATGCTGTTATTTAAAAGCATAAAATTATTATTTATTTAAAGAATTATTTATTTTAAAAAAATGTTTTATTTCATTCCTTCTGTTTGGCAACAATATTTAACGGTAAATTTAACTGGATTACGCGATTTTTTTTTACTTTTTGAAAGTGTATTTCCGTGTGCTTTTTCCTCGTGCTAGTGGTAATTTTTTCGCTATTCTTACGATATAAAATGGGTTCTGCAAGTCTTAACAAGCGTTCGAAGAAGAAAAAGTTTGCTGCTAATCAACATACAAAAAGAAAAGAGTCTCTCGATTCTGAAAATTTATCAGAAATATCATCTGCTTCGAAAACGAAATTAGGGAATATTTCTGATAATGCAGGAATTAATGATGCAAAAGAAGAGTGTTTTTCTATAGAAATTTACTGCATCAACCAACTATTTTCTTTTTTATACTGCCCTAAGTGTTGTGAAAAAACATTGTATGTTCAAAGCAGTACTTCCAAGAAAATGGGGTGCTGTGTTGAATTAAATCTTGTATGCCACAGATGTGATTTCATTAGCGATTCATGCACTACTTCAAAAAAACATGGTCAGTTTTATGAAATAAGCAGACGTGTAGTGCATGCCATGAGGCCAATAGGTTGTGGTCATAGAGAAGCAAGCCAATTAACAAAATGAATGTTATGAATATGCCTCCTCCACCAAATCCTGTTCCATATAATAAACACATGAAAGCTTTGCAGCGTGTTGTAAAACCACTTGCTGAAGGCACCATGCGGTTGGCTGCCTATCGTGTTAGACAACTAAATGAAACATCTGAGTGTGGAGTGTCTGTTTATGGAACCTGGCATAAACGAAGCTACTCCTTATTAAATGGAGTTGTGACAGCTCTTTCTGTCTATACAGGGGAAGTCCTTGATGTCGAAGTTTTGTCGAAAGATTGTATTGGCTGTCGCAAATGGAATAAAAAAGATAAATCTTCGGTTGAATATAAATTGCCGAAAGCTGACCATATTTTCTGTATTAATTATCACGGTTCATCAAATAACATGGAACCCATAGGTGTAGGAAAAAATTTTCAGCGGTCAGTGGAGACAAGGGGACTACAGTATAGAGAGTTTTACAGAGATGGTGACAGTAAAAGCTAAAAAGGAGTGTGTGAGCTTGACCCATATTTTGGTAAAAGTATTAAAGAAAGAATGCATTGGGCATTACCAAAAAAGGCTTGGAACTGCTTTGAGAAAAATAAAAAAATAAAACAGTCAAAGGAATAGGAGGAAAAGGGAAGCTGACAGATGCTAAAATAAATAGAATGCAAAATTATTTTGGTCTTGCATTGTGTAATAACACTGGCTCTGTAAAGGCAATGTCAGATGCAATTTGGAGCACATTTTACCACCTTAGTGCTCAGGATACTCATCCGCTGCATACCAAATGTCCAAAAGGTAGTGATAACTGGTGCTCATTTCAACGTGCCACTGCTCATGGGGAGCAAAATTCATATAAACATAAAGGAGGATTGCCATTGAAGATGCTAAAATACATCAAACAAATTTATTCAAAATTAACTTCTGCAGAAATGCTAGAATAGTGTCTTCATGGCAAAACGCAAAACACCAACGAATGCCTCCATTCCCTCATTTGGAAACGGTGCCCAAAAACTAAATTTTCTGGTATCGATGTTCTGAAACTTTCAGTTTTAGATGCAGTTCTGTACTTCAACAGTGGTTATAAACCAGAATTGGAGATTATGAAGCGGATGGGTACCATTCCAGGATATTTCATGATGGAAGGCATAGTCAACAGAGACAAACTAAGAATATCTGAAAGTTTGCGACAGTCAACACCACTGCAGGAGAAGAAAATGTTTATGTGGCATCAAAAAAAAAGAAGAAGAAGAAGATAAAATAATTGAAAAAGAAGGAGTGAGCTACTCTTCAAGATGTTTTTAATGTTCTAAATAGTAATTTTTTGGCATTTTTTTAAATATATTATGATGAAAACATACTTTCAAAACTTTAAACTCATTTTCTGAAGAATATTATTTTTCCACTATGCTGCTTCATTCAAACAATCATAACAAGAAATGCTCCAAATACAATTATTTATATATCAAAATATTTTGTATGAATCAGTGAATGTTTTGTATCTCAATCAAAGTTATATTTATAGAAATAAAATTTTAATAGCTGTTTAAAAGTTAAAATTATAGAAAAATGTCGTAAAAAATATAATAAAAAAATTGTAAAAAAAAAACTATATATTTTTATAACTTGATTGAGGCAGACAACATTAATATTGACATTAGGCATAATTTCCAATAAGAATAGTGTGTTTGTACCAATTAGAATGTAAGATATCATGTTTCAAAAAGTATGCAAATTAGCTCATTAAATATTAATTAATTAATTAATTAATTGTGCAATATGGTTTTTTCTCATTGAAATGAGATTAAGCATATATTAATGATCTACTGTGAAAAAATTGGATTTTTAAAGTTAAAATCTTCAAGTGTGTACGTACGCCTTAAAATATGTTTTATGCGGTAATTGGGAAAAACTGCGAAATTTTACATTTAATTTTACATTTTCTTCCATAGTTAAAATCTAGTGAATTAGTTTCAAATCATGAGATAGTTTCGAAATCGCCATTCACATTGGAATGAAAATCTTTAAATTATAGTCTAGTCTGTTGAATATTTATCGAATTCAGAGCTTGTTTTTAAAGAAATGATTCCTTTATAAGTTTCTCTATATCAAATCAAATGATAAAAAAAAGAGAGAAAAAGAAACTGAAAAAAAATATTTTTGTAGTAAAGCAGAGTTAAATTTTCTTTCCAACATGTAGATAAACATTCAAAACATAAAAAAAAGGATTCACCTTTTTATTTCGGAAAAACAAAGAGAGAGAGAGAAGATGGAATTCTCTAAAATTCTTTTATTTATTCTATTTTTTTTATATTTTATTTTGGAACATCGTTCTAAGTTATTTTAATAATTTCACGGAATAATAAATACCATTTTTTTGGTAAATAGAACACTATATAAAATATGTGAGTGTCTGAGACGGTTAGCATACAATTCCAAGAGTTTCCTGAAATACGTTTTCTCGTTACAAATATTCAAGATAGTAGGCAGTTGCCATGATTGTCAAGCATTTACTCTGGATACTCAGGATCAGTTGAAGCAAAAGCAGCAATTCTAGTGAGCCGAAACAGATGCCAACATGTTCTTCAAAAAAAAAAAAAAAACTGAGAAAAAAGAAGAAAAAACACACTTCGTTTAGGAGACTATTCCCTGGTGAATAAAGTGCGGAAATGGGAAAAGTTTACTATATATTTGTTAGGAGACAAGCTAGATCGATAGTTTTTCTTTTCGAATGTCTGTCGTTCATTTTTTATTTCCCATTTGAAATATTCGTATTTTCGCATCGAAAAAAAATCTCCTCTCGTTTGTCAGTTCTCCTATTTGTATTAAAAGTAGAAGGATTTTTCTATCGTATTTCGTGCATGGGAATTTAGTAAAATACTAAATCCTAAGCACCTGGATGCTTAGTATGATAAATGTTATTGGGAAACTCAACAATTGTTTACGCAAGGGATAAAAAAGGGAACTATTTTTTTTATTTGAAGATTCAACATTCTTCATTTTTTCGGTACAAATTTTCTGCAGCTATATCGTCTCTTTAGTGCGTTACTTCTTATTTATATTTAATGAAAGCCCTTTCCAATTTCCTTTCTGCAAATTGGCACAAGTTTTGAAATTCGAAGAGCTACAACATTGGATTTCATCCATTCCAATCTCTCAGTTTGCATTTCCATATATATATATATATATATATATATATATATCTTGGTTCACCTTGGTAATGTCAATGGAGGGATCATTTTCACTTGATACGTAGAATTGATTGCGCAATAACTCATACGTGGAATGGTATCATGAAACAAGAGAACATTTTAGAATAACCCCGACGTGGGCCGAATTAGGCAAAGAATTCAGGAAATTAATCCAGATTAAATTAGATATTAAAATATCATTATATATATATATATATATATATATATATATATATATAAATATATATATATACAGTCTTTAATGTTATTTTAAAACTTACACTGCATTTTCACAAATTCTAAGTATTGGAAACCCCCAGTAATTAAAGATCGTATAGAAATATAACTTATTTCTCAATTCAGGACTCATATGATATGTGGCCTAATGTATTTGTAAAATTTTGAATAAATCGCCTTACAAAGAACATCTTATAAAGAAAATGTTTTCTCTTTAGATTTTTTTTTTTTTTCAAAAAATAGCTTCCAATTTTTCAAACGCCTATGCTTTTTAATTGATATACTTTTGTCTCAAAGATATAAATATTTTCCTTATCTTTTTTAGTAATTTTTTTAAATAAGTATTTTATGTTTTACAATATAAGTATTAAGTGGTTTTATATTGAAAAAAATGAACCCAAAAGTAACCGCATGCTTTGGGGATCATTTATTATTTAAAGAAAATATATAATGATTTTTATGATGCAAGCTTCAGAAACTTTTATCAGAATATAATATTAAAAATATTCATCAATAACTACTTTCAACTTTGATTTACACAGCAAACAATTATGTTGCTGTTAAGATCATTAGTAGAAATTAGTTAGACAAAATTCATGTGCTTGACAATTTTTTTCAGGATTGAATCTTTTAAATGACATCACAATTTTGAATCAGAGTCTGTGATAGCGCTGACACATAAACAATTAATTCAATCCCACTCCAGGACAATTTGGGAATGTCAGCTTACAAAAGGAGATTTGAAGTGTACTATGCCAGCTTACTTGGAGAATCTTAGAAGAGGAACGGTTTGTCCTAACAAGATCTTGGCATAATCGTTATGTGATTATGTAATTACATCTTATCAACGGTGTAGTGCAAAGTTTGATATGGGGAGATGCCTGTTCATATTTCAATCGCGTCATCTGATCGGGGTAAAATTATCTGGTCCAACAGAAAATAGGCATATTTTTTATTCAAACAGGACAATAATATGACAAAACTTGGTTAAATAATCGCATCACAGAAAGGAATTATTTTATAATTTATTTAATAATATGACTTATTTTATCGATGATCAAATTTTTTACTTAAATTGCAAAGGAAGATTTTGTGTTTTTATTAATAAATTTTGTATATATATATATATATATATATATATATATATATATATATATAT